>FTLJ01000489.1:0-57155 GCA_900155495.1 Porogramme epimiltina
GGAAGGGATGTGGATCAGCGCGGGGCGAGAAGACGGGGGCGAGCGCCGATCGACGCACCCGTCCCGCCGCCGGTGACGACCGCGACGAGGCCCTCGACGCTGAATAGGGAGAGGGTGTCGGAAAGGCCGTCCGAGGTGGCAGCGTCCTTCATGGCACTGAAGCCGTTCATGTTTGTTGGCGCCGGCATCTCGAAGGAGGGCTGGAGGGCCGGAGAATGCTTCGAGGAGAGGGAAGCTGCGGGGCGGGCGCGGGGCGGTGACGAGTCTGGGGTAGGGGTGGGGGATGCAGCAGCTCAAGGCTCGTGGGTGCGGGCTCTAAGTAGAAAAGCCATTGCGGCTTACGACTTGAGATATGCGCAGAGTAGAGTGGGCGCGCGCGGCCGGACGAAAGGCTCTCGATCGGACTCGGAGCCGGGAGTCCATTTGTTCCTCGCGCTGGTCACGGGCCGCGCGCGCGGGTGCTGGGCTGCGGCTGGACAGTGTCGCGCCCGACACGCGTCGCCTAGACGAGGGAGGAGATGAAGGGAGCGGTTGCGGCGTGGCGGTCGCGGTCGGTGGAGAACTCCAGGAAATGAGTAGATGCGTCACGGAGTCGCTGGAGGACGACGATGCATCGCGTGCAATCAAGCTGACTCCTCCCCACGTCCGCCTGTCGTCCGACATGCACGACACCACTCAGGCCATCGCCGTAGCGCGAGGCGACTGCACGCCACATGTCGCCCGCTCTTCATCTCCGCCGTATTTGTCTTTTGTTGACGTGTTTCTGTGCTGGTCTCAACTTCGAAGCTGATAATGGACGCCCTGCGCGGCGCGTTTTACAGATATGCCGTTACTCGTGGCACCTCCGCGGCGAGATCAAGACGAAAGCACAGAACCTGGTGGAGCCGTCGTACTTATTCCAGACTTGCGACAGGGCTTCGGTACAAGCGCGGAATCGCCTGCTCGCTGCGAATCTGCGCACGAATGATGCGTTCACCTATAGGGTACGTCGCATTGCTTGATTTCGTTCATACCCTGCCTCTCCCCGATGTTGAATCAACGCCTTCAGGTCAGATCCCAGACTGGTGAACAGGTCTCAGACATCTACCAAGCGCCGATTATCCAGCAAATCATCAACCGCGTTTACTTCAAGACCGCTGACGATGACGGCATCGTACTCAGCGACACGTACTCGCCATTCCCCATGGTCGGCTTGGCCCTCGTTCTGGCTGCGGTAAGTGTGTTTGTGGTTGGTTGTGAATGATACGCTGATGCAGGATCCATAGATTGAGTGTGCGATTGACGAATGGAGCACCGGGTTGCATTCGCCAGTGAAGTTCACGGAGGAGGCGTATCGCAAGGTATACCAGTCTCACTTGGCGAATTTGCAGAAGCTCGAAGAACTTTCTGGCCCGAAGACGATCGTGACGGGGCTCTGCAAGCATCTGTACAAGGGAGGACGGTAATTGCGGCCGTTCATATGCTCACTAGGGCACTGACTAATACCCTTCTGCAGTACTTTCGCCAAGGTCGGACCTGATAAGGGGGCATCCGATCGCGAACTAGACACAGAGGTCTTGCTAGGTGCGATCGCGGACTTCGACCGCAACAATGGACGCTTCGAGTACTCGGATGAGGAGATGGAAGAGGAGGACTCGTAGCTCGTGTAGCTAGTGTACGGTCCTGCTGTGTATGCTCGGCAAGCCCCATCTATGTGAAAGCCTCGTCTATGCAATAGCGTGAATGCGTGTGCGCCTGTCCCCCAATAGTAAAATTGACAGGTAGCTATATCTCGTATAGAGAACTCTACTGTGCAATAGGGTGCTACGCAAATTGACCCCGAAGATCTATAGTGGTACTGTGTGCTACCAAGAGCCGCCCCCAGGTGACAGAGATGTACATTGTGCCACATACCTCGCCACCAGAAAAATATTGCCCCACAATGTGCTATGTAAGAGCCCCCGACGACTATTCTGTGCTACAGCGTGCAACGTAGCACCCCACCCGTGCTACAGCGTGCAATGTAGCACCCCACCCGTGCTACAGGGCGCTACAGCGCGCCACATGGCCGCCTAGGCGCCCACTGTTGCGTCTCAGAGCGGGGGGGTTGCAACAGCACTACAGGTGCTATGTAGACTACATGGTACTACAGTGGAGGGAGGTTTTTTTCTGATGTTAGGGGCTAGGGGTTATGGATTAGGGATTAGAAGTGGTGAATCAGAGGGTAGGATTATTGGTTAGGATGTCATGTATGGGGGGTTCTTTTTTCTCTCGGGCTCCCCTTTTCTGTGCTGTAAATCCAAAACCTCTTTATGTCCCAGACAATCGCCCACTAGTCCCGGGCCCGGCCTTCCCGTCGAAGTGTCACTCTTCGTGAATAGTAAAAAGCCTTTTGCCCTGGGGCCTCAAAGCCTGATCACGTGCTCGTGGGAGTCTCGCGGAATCTTCGAGAATCATTCTCTCCCAATGGACCCCTCATATTGTTTGCAATCGTTCTCGAAGCCTTTTGCCAAAGAACTTCCCACCTCAGTCACGCACGCCTTCACTTCCTACTGTCATCTCCTCGCTCAGTGTCTAAACTACTCAGGCATACATGCGACGTGGTAAACTCACGATAGTACTGACTGCGCACAACAATAACCCTCCGACCACCAACGAACTAACCACTATCAACTTCGCGCCGAAATACAAATCACGGGGTCTCCATCTCAGCCTGCATCATTTTTGATGCCTTGTAGTGACCTCGAATATCCATCTTAGACGACTTGAACCTCTCACAGAGCAGACTATCTCCAGTTTCTGTGAGAAACTAGTTACGTCGGCGCTGCGGTAGGCCTGTGACCAGACTGAGCTTACCTTGTAAGCGCGCGCCAACGTATAAATCTCCATCAAAGGATTGAAGTCAAGCTTTTCAGACGTTCTGGTTGGCCAAAAATTGTGCAAGTGCCATGGCTCACTCAACGCAAGGCAGCTCTCAGTCCACCGACTACTTTGACGACGACCCTGAGTTCGTCAAGGCTATCAGCGAACTTCTTCTACCAGGCGACGATCTCGCGTCCCGTGACGCACAGTCTCCATTAGAACAGCGCCCAAAATCATATGAAGACGAGCAACAGCACTCAAAGCCATCCGTCAAGCGGGCTCGCTCTTCTGAATATGGATTCGAGAGTGATAATGACGACGGAGCTCAGTACCATGCCAGCCTGAACACTGTCGATAGCCGGAAGGGCGGCGTAGACGACGACGGCTACTCCTACCTAGACGGGCACACGTATGGCGCGTCGCGCTTCGGTGAGTTTGGCGAGTACATGACGCGCAAGCGCGCGAAACTGCAAGTCCAGAACGCGGAAATCGAGCCTGAAGAGCATGGGGGAGCGTCAAGGAGTAAACTATTCAGTGGGCTACAGATATACGTACGTGTCCTCTCTACCTCCGGCGGCGGCTGCAAGATGCTAATGTTCGACGTCAATAGATTAACGGCTGGACGGAACCCTCTGTACAAGATTTGCGTAAGCTAATCGTCCAACACGGTGGCATCTTTCATGCGTATCTAGACAAGAAATCGCTCGTGTACGTTGATGTACACTCCGTCCGCGAACAACCATCCTGACACTAAACAGGACACATATACTCACCTGTTCCCTTACCCCGGCCAAGGTTCGCGAATTCAAGCACATGAAGGTGGTAAGGCCAGACTGGCTCCTCGAGAGCGTCAAAGCGGGCGTACTCCTACCTTGGCATGACTTCATCTTCCGACCTGGAGAACGCGTCGAGGAAACTCAAGGACGCAAAGCCGCACATAAGTCGCTCCTCCACAACTTTGTGTCGCAGGCCGGGCCCCCTTCCGCGCAGCCGACCGCCGGGTCTTCCCGCCCACACCCCACGACCCCTCCTCCTCCATCACACAGCCCGCAAAAGTCACATGCTGTTCCGGCGACTTCCTCACGTCTGCAGGCCATCCACACCACAACCACGGATGAAGACTTCCCCGAAGGCGTGGCACGAGTGCCAGGGTACGCGGCGCACGCATCAAACCCGCACGCGGAGCGCGCGATGGCGGACCCCGCGTGGCGCGCGGCGCACACGTCCGTCGCGCCCGACTTCATCGAGGGGTACTATCGCAACTCGCGCCTGCACCACCTCTCTACGTGGAAGGCGGAGCTCAAGAACCTCGTCGCGGAGGCGCAAGAGCGCGCTGAGAGCGCAGGTGCGTGTGGAGGCGCCGGCGCGGAAGAAGGAGAGGGGGAAGGCGAAGGGAGTCAGAGCGCGAGCCAGCGCGCGGTCGAGAGGGTTGTGAAGGAGAATATGGGTGGGCGGGGGCTGGGCAGCGGAGGGCTCAGGGGGGACGTGAGCATGCGCGGGGCGCAGCTCGTGAAGCGCGCCCCAGCGCTGGGGAAGAGCAAGGGCAAGGAGCGGGAGAAGCCCGCGGACGAGGAGCGCGTCATCATGCACTGCGACTTTGACAGTTTCTTCGTGTCCGCGGGCCTCATCGACCGGCCGCATTTGCGCGGGAAGCCGGTGGTGGTATGCCACTCTCAGGGCAGCACAGGAGGCGGGGCAAGCACGAGCGAGATCGCGAGCGCGAGCTATGAAGCGCGGAAGTTTGGGATCAAGGGCGGGATGAGGTGCGTCCAGCCCGCTTCTATTCTTCATGCAATGTTGACTAAATGCGCGGTAATAGCTTGCAGCAAGCGAGGAAGTTATGTCCCAATGTGCAGACCATCCCCTATGAGTTCGAGAAGTGCGCTGATACCCCTCCCTGTGCTTTTGTACGCTCACTGATTTGGACGTTCTTAGGTACAAGAAGTTTTCGCTTCAGTTCTACACCATCCTTATGTCTCATGCGGACGACCTCCAAGCAGTGTCTGTGGACGAGGCCTTGATAGAAGTTACCAGCAGCGTAGCACGAATACGGACGGAGTTAGCGGAGGCTGCTGATGATACGGACGAGTCTAGCGATCCGGCGCAAGATTTCGCAGAGGCGATCCGATCACAAGTCCGGAGAGCGACCGACTGTGAAGGTAAGGTAACATGCGTTCAAATTGGCAACCGACGTTGACACGATCGTGGACTCAGTCAGCATTGGAATCGCCAACAACATCATGCTTGCCCGTCTGGCATCTCGCCGCGCAAAACCGGGAGGTTCTTTCCATCTCAGACAGGAAAGTGTTGCGGAATTCCTTGCCCCGCTCGACATAGACAACCTCCACGGATTCGGGTACTCAGCACGGCAGAAGGCCGAAGAAAAGCTTGGGACGACCAACCTCGGCGAGCTAGCGCAGAAGAGCAAAGCGACCCTTTGCGAGGCGCTCGGCAAGGGCACTGGAGAGACATTGTACAAGGCTCTAAGGGGCATCGACGACCGACAGCTGGAGAGTGACAAGCCACGGAAATCAGTCTCGTGCGATATCAATGTACGTGCCCCTCGTTCGTGGTGCATCGCCCTGCTTGATGCCTCTCTCGCAGTATGGTATACGCTTTGAGAACAACGACCAAGCCGAGACCTTTGTTCACCAGATGGCGGAGGAGGTTTCGCGCAGGCTCAAAAGCATTGACATGCGCGGGCGATCACTCACGTTGAAAGTTCTTGTTCGCGACCCTGACGCGCCTGTTGAGGCTCCGAAGGTGAGCAGCGTAGCCATTAGTCCAGTAGAAGTTTGCTAACCTTTGGCAGTTCATGGGTCACGGTATGTGCATATCTCACAATAAGCAAGCCCCTCTCATTGCACCGGGAGGGCGAGCCACTAGTGATGACAAGGTCATCGGAGAGCACGCTTGGAGGTTACTCAAGAGTTTCAACTTCGACCCTAAGGAGCTACGCGGCATTTCTATACAGATCCAAAAACTGGAGAAGGCATCGGGTCCCCAAGATGCTGCGCTTGGACAGGCCGTGCTGCCCTTCAAGCGCACAGACACCTTGAAGCCTCCCCGCACCGACGCAGCCCCTGCTCGGACAGATCGGACAGAACGGACGCGCACTACCATGCCGCCACCAATGCAAGACGACGACATACAAATAGTCGAGCCACCGTTGAAGGCCAAACCTCCTTCCAGCAATCTAGACTTGCCGTCGTTCTCCCAGGTTGACATGTCGGTGTTCGAGGCCCTGCCGGAAGACGTCCGGAAAGAGCTTGAGGACGAGTACAAGCGTCGATCCGTCACGCCAGTACCAGGCCCTGCACCCAAAGAGCCCACGCCCGCCCCAGAACCGGGCCCGTCTGTCCGGCGGTACAACTTCTCCGCCAAAGGCACGAGCGTAAAGCGGATCACGCAGCAGCTCGCGCCGCGCAGCCGCCCGCTCCTCTCGCAGACGAACAAGCTCTTCTCGCGGCGCGTGTACGCGTCGTCAGTGCACGTCACGGACCGCGAGCTGCGCAAGTACGGCATCGACCCCGCCGTGTTCGCCGCGCTCCCGCCCGAGGTGCAGCGCGAGCAGCTCGCCGCGCGGCGCGCGCCCGGCGTCACGCTGCACCTCGGCGCGCGCAAGGTGCTCAAGCCGCCGAGCAAGTCCAAGGCCGCGAAGGGCGGCGGCGGGTTCGTCGTGCCGCGCCCGCCGCCGCCGAAGGCGGTGTACCTACCGCCCGCGGTGCTGAAGCAGCGCGCGAAGGGCGGCGGGGAGAAGCTGTGCTTCACGGAGACGGAGGACGTGCAGGGCGTCGTCGAGGCGTGGGTCGAGGGCTTCCGCGAGGCCCCGCCGAACCAGCGCGACGTGGACTACTTTGCGAAGTTCCTCGTGCAGAGCGTGGATGGGGACCGCTCGAGCGACTCGGGCGTCGAGCGCGCAATCGCGGTCGCAAAGTGGTGGCTGGTATTGCTGAGGCGGTACTTTGGGGTATGGGAGGACGAGGTTCTGGAGGGCGAGGAGCTTCCTGCGCGGCCGACCCCAATGACATCTGAGTACGTGGGCCGGGTGTGGTGGAAGTCGTTTCGAGAGGTGAAGAGTAGAATGGATGTTGCCGCTCGGAAGAAGTTTGGAGGCTGCCTCTCGCTGAAGTAATATAGTTTGTATTTGTTGGATCTATTGCTATGAGTAATAATACGGAAGGATCGGGATCTACCACTCCGCGAGGGTCACAAGAACGCGTACGGTACTAGCCACGCGGTACAGTGAGTCCAGCCAACATAGAACGAGATGTGATAGGAGTCCATATCTCCAGGGAAGAAATGTCTGTTGTGGTAGAAGCGTATCCGCGAGGCCGTAGACTTGTCATTACCAAGTGGCGTGTTATGGTAAGGATTACTAGTACGTCGAGGCGGAGTAGTACTGTTACAAACTCTTGTAAGAGATCACGTGTACTTCTGTCTTGCGAGGGATGGGAGTAATGGACACTACGTGTCCGAGCCCGCGACGTTCTACGCCTACGCGGTCGACGTGGGAGCAACGGGGGGCACAGAGAGCGAGCCGGATGGTACAGCGGAGGGGTCACAGACGCAGCCGGACGCCTGGGGGAAGTCAGACGCGAACGAGCCTGAGGGAAGGCTCATGGTCGCCGCGCCGGAGGGAAGGCTCATGCTCACCCCGCCCGAGGGCGCGAAGCCCGACGGGTCGGGGAAGCTGCCCGTGAAGGACCCGGTGGGCGCGATCATGGAGCCGCTGCCGCTGAGGGGCGGGCCGCAGATGCAGGGCGCGCCCGAGCCGGAGGGGACGGCGCCTGAGAAGGTGCCGGAGGGCGGGACGATGGAGCCCGAGGGGATGGAGGAGTCCGCAGGGCTGGGAATGACGGACGTCGGGGTGGCGGTCACGTCGGATGCGACCGGCGCAGCGAAGCCTGCGGGGCGAGGGTCCGTCAGTACTGACTACGTAGATCGAACAGAGAAGAATCGTGGCGCACCCTGGGCGAAGAGGAGAGCGGAGAAAACGACAGCGAGCATGCGCATCATGGTGAACGTTTAGAAGATGAGGGGATGATAGGTGCGAAAGAGGTCGAAGGATGCGAACTTGAAGGAGGGATGCTCGAGAGTCGAGAGGTGCTTTGATGGTGAGTGGAGGACCCGCTGCCCGTCCTATTATACTCTGGGTGGGTTTAGTGAAGACTGTGATAGTCGGAGGGCGCACTGCACCACCGACGATCGCGACCTGTGGTAACCGTACTAGCTGCGCATACTCCGAAGGTTCAAGTCCTGTTTTGGTCCGCAGCTATGCGCTCAGCGGACCGCTACGGGGAATATTGAGGAACTGGAAACATCCGGCTTTTGGAGTGGCATTGGAGAAATACTAACGGCTAGAGACGCTGTGCAGAGCGGCTGCTGCGGGGTGGCTGCGGGGTTCTAAGCCGACGGCGAGGTGCGCACGTTGACCCCGCTTGCCTACGCGTCCATTAGTGGATCTGCTGCGCAGGCGTCAGTGGCAGTAAGGACAGTGGTCGTCAAGACGAACTGTTGGAGACCGCTCTGGGGTCCAGGAAAGCAGAATATTCGACTGAAGGCATATGCGCTTTCGAGGCCGGCTGTCGTTGTTCCGGTTACAAGTTGGCGTTCAACCTGGCGTGGCAGCTTGAGGGCTTCAGTAGATGTCGAACCACGAGCAATACCATCGTCAAGAGCTAGCAAGCTCATCTCAAGACAGAGAATTAGATTTAAGCACTTTTCTTTATCATAGGCAACTTACGGGTAGTGTGGCTAATGTAGTGTCGCGAACGAAAGATATTCCAATGGCCTTGAAGTTAGTGCTGCTTTTCCAGCTCTGAGCTGAAGCACGAGACTGAGCGTTCTTGTCACACTTGGGCAAGTTCAACAACGGGGTAGCTCTTCTCTCTATGATATAGCGTCCATGAAGTCCCGCCATCAGTTGACGTTGAGCGTTTGAAGCTTCGGATCGCGCTGCTGAGACTAGAAAATTATCAGTCAAGGCAGCAGGTAAGCGCCGAATAGAAGTTAGGTGCGGAATGGTATCCGTGGGAAGATACACAAGATTCAAGGTCCTGGTGCCTTTGGCGTCTGCGGCTTGCTCGAGGTCTATGACGTCTATCTTCGACGTCGACGCGCAGGGCTATATATACCATGGACTCACTGCACAGTCGTGCAAGTAGTCCACAAGCGTTTGCTCTGGAGGCTTCACATGTGTTTGACTGTTTTAAGCCTTCCCTCTCTGCTGCAACTTGCCGACGAGCCCTGTTTGACTTGGTTGTCAGGACACGCAAGCTTGGACATATCAGTGGAGCCGGAAAGAATGATAGTCATGGGCAAAAGCCCTGGACGTTTCGACGTGCGCATGTAAGTTGTGACTCGGCTATCCCTCTCTCCGGTCCTTGTACTATCGACTCAGTTGTTGTTATACTTACGGATCATAGTTTCAGAAATAGACGCTTATTGTAAGGGCCACCGCTATGTTTGGCACTGTTTGTGAAAGCGCGCGCAACTCTATTATGGCTGCCAAATGCGGATGGGCGCCTATTGCTATTCGCAGAACAATGAGCGCATGGAGCTCGGCTCGCTCAGGAAACAATAGACAAGGCCGCCTCCCGTTACCGACGAATGCAGCACACAACAATGGCTCCAAGGAGATCTCCTCAAGAGCCGACCTCCTTTTCAGTCTTCCCTCCCCTCCTTCTTTCCTTGTTCCCTCCCCTCCCTCACCACCGTCACGACGACTAGACTCGACATGCTGTCGAGCATTTTTATGACTTCGTTCTTTTTCGGCGCATCCTTTGGTTCGTTCTAACCTACTTGCATGCCTGCTTATTCTGACGAACTCTGTTCTGCAGCCGCATCATCATCACCAACTGTAGTTTGCGTTGCAGGTCAATGCCTCGAAGGGTACACTAACACGACCAGTGAGTTGTCCTCGTTTTCGTACACCAAGTTCCCTCAACCCACGCCATGCAGTCGGCGCAACCCTTTCTGCGTCTGGCGCACCTGCCACTATCCTTCTTTTGCCGGGGCAATACACCTCCACATCCGACCCCGCGCTCCTCCACGACACCCTCACTTCCTCAAGCGCTTTGGTATCATCATCACCCGGGTTCGATGCCAATGCTTCCCTGCCTTTGAACCTCGCCCTTCAGCCAGGCGTTGCCGTCTATCCTCAGTCCAAGTTCTCCGGCCAGGCGCAGTTTTCACAGCTACCCAGCACGCCATTGAACAGCACCAAGATTTCGGCGGGGTCACTCGCGTTGTCGTCCAACGTTTGGGCAGCAATATCTTCGGGCTCTTCAAACGACAGGATCATCTTCTGGGATAGTGTGCCGGATGTCTCGCAACTCCCCTCAGGCGCGTCTTCCATCTCCCAGCTGCTCGATATCCAGTCGTCAGCATGCTCTCCCCCGTGCGCTGGCTCTGGCGTGTGTTCTGCATCTGGGACATGCGTCTGTCCCACTGGCTTCAACGGAACCTCCTGCGAGACCTGCTCGAAGGGCTTCTTCGGTCCTACTTGCCAGGCGTGTCCGGCCGACTGCGCCACCTGCGACGACGGCATGACGGGTACTGGGAGGTGTCTGGAACCAGTCATCAAGAACCTCCCCTCGACATGCAACTGTCAGAACGGTGCCTGTGGGTCGAACGGGCAATGCACGTGTCTTCCCGGCTGGACGACGGCCGACAACGGTACGGCGTGTGCGAAGTGTTCGTCAGGCTTCTTCCTGAGCTCTGAAGGCAACTGCGAAGGTGTGTTTGTAGTTTCTCTCATGGCCAATACGTACTAACATTTCACAGTCTGCAGCCTTGGTTGCACCTCGTGCGCAGACGGCAACGGCGAGTGCCTGACCTGCAAGTCTGGGTTCACTCAGAACGCGAACGACCGCACGCAGTGCATTGCACCTCAGGCGACCACCACCACGGGCACCGTGTGCCCCGACGGCAGCTTCAGCAATGGGACGTCTTGCCAACCGTGCTCGCCTCTCTGCCAAACGTGCTCGGGAGCCACCTCTGCTGACTGCATCATCTGCGGTGCGGGCAAGTACAGCTTCAACGGCACCTGTGTTGGCACGGACGGCAATGGTGTGTGTAGTGGGTCGACTCTCGTGGCTGACAACAACAAGCACGAGTGTGATTGTAAGTTTACTACGTTATTGTGGATATTTCCGGATGCTGACGTTGCTTCTCAAAGCTTGTCCTTCCAAGTGCACGAGCTGCAAGTATTCCAGCTTCAACGTCGCGTCGACGATCGACCAAGTGCAGTGCTCCGGTTGTTTGCCCGGCTTCGTGCTCTCCCAGGGCAAATGCATTGAGACTTGCCCAACCGGGACATTCCTCGACCCCAAGGACAATGTCACTTGTTCCAGTGAGTCGGACATTCGTTCGCGTTTCGAGACACGGCTGACGGCCTGGTTTCACAGCATGCGACTCGTCTTGTGGCACTTGCGCGGGATCGTCCACGTTCTGCCTGACTTGCGCCAACAACCAGCTCGCCTCGGGCGGCAAGTGCGTTGCGTCTTGTCCGTCAAACACATTCAGTTCCTCCGGTCAATGCGTCACCTGCCACCCCGACTGTGCTACCTGCACGGGCAGCGCGTTCAACCAGTGCTCGAGCTGTCCCGCGGACCGCCCCGTCCTCACCAACGGCCGCTGCCTCCCGACCTGCAGCAAGAACCAGTTCTTTGACACAACGTCCTCGACGTGTCAATCCTGCGATTCCAGCTGCTCGAGTTGCTCCGGCTCCGGTCCAAGCAACTGCCTCGCGTGCTCGAGCAACACCCAAGTCCTCCGCGGCGGTACCTGCACCGCGTCAAGCTGCACGAACTCCTCATCCGTCGTCCCCGGGCTCGGCATATGCCTCTCCGACCTCGTCGTGACCCCACCCGCGACCGCAACAGGCACGCCTCTCCCCACCATCACCGGCATCGACACGCCGACCTCATCGTCGACCACGACGACCGTCCGGCGCCCGCTGCAGTGGTGGGAGATCCTGCTCATGGCGCTCGGCTGCGCCTTCATCTTCGTCGCCTTCCTCATGTGCTGGCGCCGCCGCGCCCGCAAGCGCCGCGCCGCCGCCACCGCCAACTTCGCCGCGGCCAAGCGCCTCAGACACTCGGGCGACTGGCGCTACCGCCTCGCGCGCTTCGGCGAGAAGCTCTTCGGGCACCGCCGCGGGCAGCGCTGGATGCTCCCCGCGCACCCGCCCCCCAGCGCCGGCGGGGACGTCCGCCTCGAGAAGCTGCGCGCGGCTGAAGAGGCCCGCGACCACGACTACGACTACGACCGGAAGCTGCGCGTCGCGGAGGACGCGCGCCACGAGCGCGACATGGACCGCCTCCTCGACGCGTACGCGTACCCGCGCGCGGGCTCGAGCCGCGCGCCGTCGCCCCTTCCCTCGCTCCGCTCGTACGACGGCGACCGCCACTCGCACAAGGGCAGCGACCGCTCGCACGGCTCCTCCGGGCGGCGCGACGGCCACGCGCGGCTCGCGGAGGAGTCGCTGTACTCCCAGGTCACCGGCCAGCCGCGCCGCGCGCCGGAGCCGCGCCAGCCGGTGCGCAATGCATCGCCGCCGCCGATGCCCGCGCGGGGCCGCCCGGACGTGCCGTCGTCGCGGTTCTCTGGCGCGTCGACGACGTATAGCAGCTGGCTTGTCCCGGACCCCCCTGTGCGGCACGCGCCGACGCCTGCGCAGGAGTATGCGCGCTCGGTGTCGCAGCTCGACCACGTTCCTGAGCAGCAGCAGCGTGGCGCGTATTGGCTCCAGCCTAGCCACACGGGTAGCTCTGGCGGCTCGCGCAACCCCTTCCTTAAGTGAAGGATAGACATTCCGCCCCGTTAGTGTTTGGTTTTCCCTTTCCATCCGTTTCCGCCATTCGATATTCGGACACATACACATACACACCGCATCCACACATCACTATATACGACGCTCTGCACGGACAAGCTCGATGCGGCTTTGCGGGATCTCTGGCATCTCGCGCCCTTCTCTCTGTGTTATCATTTTTTCACTCCTTCAACTGTATATCGCCCTCACGCCCCCTTTTACGATACCTTTCGCGCCCCCGCGCGCGTGTAATTACCCGATGTAGCCTTACATACGCGCCTCCTGGGCCTTAGCCTGGTCGCGCCACCGCAATGACATTTTCGTGTACCTTACGGTCCTGCGTGGAGAATTTGCACGTTTTGCGTGGAGAATATAGCCCAGCGTGGAGAAAGATGTGGCGGACGTGATCGATCTTTCAATCTTGCATCCGGTGTCAAGGGAGAGGTTTCGCGACGCCCCCGTGCGCTGTGCAGTGTGGCACGTAGGGCCCTCAGCCATATGGTCAGGACCTCCGCTACTCAGGCTCAGCGCTCAGCCTGTGACCGTGTTGTGTGCTACTCCGATCGACGGAGTAGAGAGGGAGGTTGCCAATGGCCATGAATAGACGGAGTGATGGGGATGTTAGCTATGCAGATAAGAAACCCGACGCTCGAATTCACAGAACCGACTGAATTCTCACAGAAGGACAGCCTTTCAGACATAGAGCTTAGCAGTACCATAACATCTCTAGATCACCGTCTTGGCGTTTCCCTCCTGCCGCGACCCTTCGCCGTCTATTCCATGGTCTCCCTTCCGTTAACGCTTGCCAAGTGGTATGGGCTTATCGTCACTTGGCTTTCCCACCACCAAGCTCACATTGTTCCAAATTTGCTGCGATCTGGGCCTGTCGTCCCGAACGGTGGACGCCACATAGCGCTGCATAGCTGGAGGACTATCCACGATAGTTTCCGGAGGTCGGAAGCACCAATAGTACCTGCTGACGGCGATGATCCTTCTTAGTGTAGTGTGTTCTATCCCGATCTAAAACCCGTGACAATCGCAGGGCTATGCATTGAAGTCGCCCGTCTGTCGCCAACGAGCAGTTATGCGCGGGAAGAGTGGGGTTGCCCCGCATGCATATTCCTATTTAGACGGCGTCAGTGTATCTTCGAGGCAGGAATGGCAAGCAAAATTCACTCGGGGTAACTTCTGATCGGCCTATTTGAGGTGAAGGCCCGGATGGAGCACGGGACACCTTGAAACGAGCCGTTGCGCTGACATCGGATCTTTCTCGTACGTACAGTTGAAGACCACCTTGCCGTTAAAGGTGGCTGGTACTTTGGAGTTCGTTGTACGCATCCGTTCCCAGCTCCTTTACTCTGTAACGTTGTGAGAGCAGTGCCGTACATGCAGCTGTCGAGAAGGTTAATTGTCCCATTCTTCGTAGATAAGTGGATCGAGCGTTGCTTCAACATATCGCTGGGCTGGTGCTTGGATCTCGGATTGGCGCGGTTGCAGCCTCTGAGCTATTATCGGGTTATGACGCCAGTTCGCGTCACAGTTTGCGGCAAATGTATAGTGCATCGTGACGCTATTTTTGAAGCCAAATCTATTAGAGTATAAGTTAAGTTAATACCAGACCTGTAAAACTCTGCAGCCTTGCTCACACTCACCGAGTTCTGCCGTCGTCCCCACGAAGGGGACGGACGGCTTGTGTTAGTTATTTATCCTGCATAGGAAGCCTCTGTGTCTCTCTGAGGGGCGCCAGACAAGGAGTACCGGTGACATGCGCCTGCAGAGATGCCAAGTCGACCGCCTAGTGGGAGAGAACAGATGGGACGACCGCGAGCAGGGCCAACGATGTCGTAACCGGGGGCCGCGGGTTTCCCGGCGCTGAGCACGAGCGCCACCTTGCCTCCAGATCAGTTTCCGGATGTGGGCTGGGCGACATGCCCTTTTCCTCTGCCTCTCATGCCTGAAACATACCTTTCCTCTCACCTTTGGACATCGATTGCCGTGCAAGTGCCACAGAACGCATCTCATTATCTACCATGCCCAACTTGGCACAATACCACCGTCTCATGGCACAACAACCTACCACCGGAACGTCATGGGCGGTATTCGAGTTAGGCGTCTCTGCGAGAGACCTTTCCGTCCGTTGACATGTGCCTCGGCACCCCGGTCACTGCGGGCTACTATCTGTACGAGGATAACGAGGCGATGTGGAGAGATAGGAAGGCTGGAACGACGCCGTATCGTAAGTCGACCCTGAACTTCTATCTTGTGTGAATCCCGTTTCAACGCTTCTGGGGTAGGGGCTATGCATGCCGACAGAACGCTATTCATGCGCATAATTTGCTTTCTCGAAGGCCTGCCGGCGAACAGACTTTAAAAGAACTGTGTCGAGACAGCCAGATCCGGAATCCTTCCATCTCAATTCTCGACATGAGCTTTTCCCAAGACACATGTTCAACGCCCTGGACGCAGTGCTCCTTGATGCGCCCGGTGGGAGTACGTGCAGAGATATACGCCCCCTCCCGCCGACGCTCATCCTATGTCGCGTGCAGTCTAGCCTTTTCTCGCCTGCCCCTGGCAGGAACCTCAAGGGTCCGGCCGATAGTCACGGTCCATCGGGTCGTGCACGCATGGCCCAGGCGTCCTGTTGGACAAGCAATTGTAGCGCATCTGTGCACGTGGATGGCGTTCGTGATCGTGGCTCCTCCCGGATCCCACGACGAAATTGAACCCAATGTCACTCTCCGCCGGCCGTGAGGTAGACGGTTAAGCACTGTGAGAATACCACGAAATGTAGTGTACTTCCCATCGTACCGGTGTTAACTTCCGCTGAGCTCCCATCCCGTGGTTGCAGACTCGTTGTCGTAATCCCCACCTAGCGACTGGGTCGGAGAAACAGAAACGCGACGAATGCATGCCATGTTGTCTGTGGCCAGGGCTGCATCAACAGTTTTACATCTGGTCCAAATCGGAATCGAGATCCGACGCGGCAGATCTATCCTGGGGAAACCACGCGGGGCAATAGAACTTCGCAAACTTCTCTCGGAAAGTCGCCATTATCGGCGGTCCGCGAACGACTCCGTGGGTATCAATGCTCGTTTCTATACCTCTCTCGCCCCATCCTGGCGCCATACCGATAAGATGTTACGCATAGGTTCTCCGGGTCCCCGCGCTGCTGCCATATGGCCAGATGCCGTCCAAGCGTGATTGAACCGCCCATGGAAGATTCCCGGCGTGCCTTCGAACCCCCGTGGAGCCAGTACATATACTATCGCCGCACTCCCGATAGTGCTCCTCGTCCCGGCATTGCCAGGTACTCGGCCACTGCTGCACGCTCCTCGTCAGCCTCGCCCCCATGTCCTCCCCCGCCAGCATCCCACCGCTGGCTGAGCTCCCCGCCGCGGAGCCCAGCTCGCCAGTCGAGTCCATCGACGAGAAGGCGGACGGCAAGCGGATTAGCTCCGAGTCGCTCGACTCCAGCGGCAAGATCGAAGGAGGCAAGGAGGCCTACGACGGCGAGGACGTGCGCCTCGTCAACGGCGAGCCGGTCATCACCAACGGCCGCGATGTCTCTCGCTACCTCATCGACACCCGCGACGATGGCGACCCCGCCCTCACGTTCCGATCGCTCTTCATCGGAACCCTTTTCGCCGGCCTTGGTGCGGCCTTGTGCCAGGTGCGTCTTCTCATACCGCCGCCTTCGGACGCTCGGCATATAGACTTACGTTACTCTCGTGTGCGGCAGATCTACCTGTTCAAGCCCATCCAGATGTCCGTCTCCACGGTCTTCCTCCTACTGCTCATCTACACCGTCGGGAAGGGATGGGCGTTGTACCTGCCCAAGGCGTCGTGGGTCGAGGGCACGCGCTTTGAGGGCCTCGCGCCCATCCTCAACTTCATCAACCCGGGCGAGTTCCGCATTAAGGAGGTGCGTGGCCGCATGCATCTTCCCCGCGTTATAGATGCCAATTGCATTTTTAGCACGTCATCGCATCGCTTGTCGCCTCTACCGCCGCTGCCGGTAGCACCGCTGTCCAGAACTTCGCCGTCCAGCGTGTGAGTGTCTCGGCTGGTGCTCGGGGGGATACCATATGCTAATCACGTGGGATAGTTGTATTATGACACCAACGTCCAGGCCACGACCGCTGTCCTTGCAACCTTCTCCACCGCCTGCTTTGGGTAAGCCCACAGCCATCGATGGCGAAAGCATGTACTCATGTTATATCACAGTTACGGCCTCGTCGGTATTCTCCGCCCGCTCAGCGTCTACCCGAGCGAGATGGTTTACTGGGGGGTGAGGAACCGTCCATTACTCGCCTGAAACGGAGAGTCTCATACATTCACGACCACAGAACCTTCCGACGGTGTCCATCTTCCAAAGTGAGTGCCTACATTTTCCCTTCACCTCTAGAGTTCCGATGCTCAACTTCTTCGCAGGTCTCCACTACAACTCTGCGGCGAATGCCAAGCGTCTGAAGCTCTTCTGGTCCGCTTTCGCGGGGATGTTTGTCTGGGAGATCTTCCCGGCGTACATCTTCCCGCTTCTCAACGGTATCAGTGTCTTCTGTCTGGCGACGCAACACGTGCCAAGCGGGGCCCAAGACGTCATCACGAACCTGTTTGGCGGCACGGACGGTAACGAAGGTCTCGGGTTCCTGAGTATTTCGTTTGACTGGCAATACATCGGTTCCTTGTGAGTACCCGGCATCAGCTTCTCTCGCGCAAGTATTAACCGAATGTTATTCATAGCTATATGAGCTACCCCCTCATCCAGCAAGGTAGATACTCTCCCTCCATATTCAACGAATGGTGTGTAAGTTCTAATCGACTTTATAGCCAACTCGTGGATCGGCTATGTGATCTGCTATATCGCCATCATGGGTATCTACTACTCCAACACCTGGAATGTGAGTGACGGAACGTCCCTCGCCCCGAGCGTATCTAACTTGGCCTTTCTTCTACAGTCCTTGGACTTCCCAATGCTCTCCACCTCTCTTTTCTCGCAGAACGGCACGATCTACAACCAGCGGGCCGTCTTCGGCTCGACTTTCTCACTCAACGAGACGGCGCTTGCCGAGGTTGGCCTCCCCGCGCTTACTGGTGTGTACTTTGAAACCATGATCGATCTGCGATACACCGATCGCTCACTCTAACTGCGCACCAGGGTCTAATGCATGGGCGAACTTGACGGCGAACCTTGCGGTAGGTCCACGTTTATGACTCGTTCGGGTGGGACCCGCTTACTACGCATACTGATCACGGCACCCACGTGTAGATCGGGGGTCTGATCGCGCACTGTCTGTTCTTCTGGAGCCCGTACGTGTGGGACTCTCTCAAGCAGGCTAAGAACAAGACACAGCCGGACCCGCACTGGCAGGTATGACTCGACTTGTTTGGGCTGCGGAACCGAGGTCGTTGACGCCCATATTACACAGGTCGTGTACAAGAACTACGATGAGGTCCCGTGGTACTGGTATGGCGCTCTTCTGGTCCTTTCGTTCTTTGCTGGTGTGTTACTTTGTTAGTCTTCTTCACGGTTCATAACGTAACTGACCGGATCGGGTTGTAGGCTTGATCGTCGTCCTGAAGGGTCAAACGACCTTGCCATGGTGGTCGTACATCGTTGCGCTTCTGCTCGGCGGTATGTACCATACCAGAAATCACTCTCCTGCTCAATTTGATGGCGTTTTTAGCGTTCATTGCGCCCTTCTCGACTCTGCTTTTCGCTCGGATGGGTAACGGTATCGCTACCAACCAGCTTATGAAGATGGTTGCGGGTGCAATCAACCCCGGAAAACCTGTCGCAAACCTCTACGTGCGTTCTCTGTTCTAGCCTCTGTGGCTTTGCCTCTAACAATGCTTCTTTTATAGTTCTCCATGTGGAGTCACGACGTCGTGTCGACATCGATTGGGCTGGCTGGAGACCTCAAGATGGGCCAGTATTTGAAGATCCCTCCCCGCGCGATGTTCCTTACTCAGATCTGGGGTACCCTCCTTGGGGCCATCGTGAACTATGGTACGCCAGTCACTCTATTCCGCTCTCCTCTTCCCTTTTTCTGATAGGGTTTTGGCAGTCGTCATGATCTCCATTGTCGATGCTCAGCGTGAGATCCTCCTCTCGCCGAGGGGTACCAACGTCTGGAGGTATGCACTATCATCCCCAACCGCCCCCTTACATAAAGCTCAAATTTATCGTGCAGTGGTCAATACCCTCAGAGTTTGAACAGCGCCGCCGTGACATGGTCTTTGGCGAAGCAGCTCTACGGTCCCCACGGGCCATATATCTGGATTCCTCTCGGCCTAGTGTTCGGAATGGTCCCGACCATTCTCCAGTGGTTCATCGCTAGGGTGCGTGAACACTCTTCATACCCGTGCCCACCGTCCGCTTATCATTCCTTTTCAATGCAGCGTTGGCCCGTCATCTGCGGTGTGCGCGTCGACACCATCATCCTGCCGATTATCTACCAGTACTCGGCATGGATGTCAGTCGGAACGAACTCGCCGGTCACGTCCGCAATCATCGTCGGCATCGTGTCCCAGCTCTGGCTCCGTCGTTACCACCCCAGCTGGTTCAAGAAGTACAACTACATCCTCGGTGGAGCCCTCGACGGCGGCGCGCAGGTCATGATCTTCATCCTGTCGTTCGCCGTGTTCGGCGCGTCGGGCGTGCCAAAGCCTTTCCCCTTCTGGGCGGGCAACCCCGGCCAGGGCAACGTGGACTACTGCAACGGGAACGGGGCGTTGGATTAAGCAGTGTAGACTGGGGTGGGTGGTTTCTTTCTTGTGGGTCGGCGGCGCATTCGGATGCACAGCTAGGTGGGTAAGACCCAGTGTGTATGATATACGGCATTAGGGAACGAACTGTGTTATGAATAGCACGATTTTTCTGACGCGCGAATCTAACGTTTTAAACAACAATTGGCCTAGTTAATAATCGACAACGGCAAGACGCTGATGACGAACAATGGGTGAGGTCGAGGAAGCTTTGCTGCCTATCAATGGCGCTGAATGTTTTGGCGACCACGTGTGGAGTGGTCAAGCGGAGTCTCTCGGAAGCGAAAGGTATATGTTCAAGTAGGGCCGGGCGGTAGACGCCAACTACTCTTGTCGACCACCCAACACCACTTCTGCTGTCACCTGTTGTGGTCGCCTTACACATCATTTGTGCATTTCCCCCCGCCTCTCCAGCCCTCAATGAAAGAATTGGCGTCCGTTTCTGCCTTCTGCAGCGTCTACCTCCCTCAGCCGTCGGCAGAAAGCTGGTATTCATCCTTCAAACCCTGCCCTGTTCAGGATTTCATGCCAAACGACACGGCGCAAGCAATCAGGAACACCGACACAACTAATGAAGTTTTTCAAACCTGGGTGAGTCTCTACAGCGATTCTACACTCCTATCTACTAATTGGTACTCTAGCATTCGTGGTTATCCCCCTCTAGTGGGAACACCGCCCGCCGAGGGCACGCAAGCCACTTGGCTTCGTTAAAGCTGAAGTCCTCAGAGAACGGAGCGGACTGCAGTTCAGACAACGATACCCATCTTGGCGTGCTCTCCCTAGGAAACCCCGACTCCGCCACTAGGCGGCATGTCCTGGTCGACTTCAAGAGTGTCCAACACTTGTCCCACACCTCCTCCTTTGGCCTTGGGGACCACAAGAACTCAGATCTTTCCGAAGAGGCAGAAGCGTATATGAAGAGGAAGTTTAAAGTCGGCCATCGCACATTTGCCTTCATCCTCTTTGTTGATGGTCGCTGGATGCGCCTCATGAGGTGGGACCGGTCCGGGATCATCGTCACATATGCATTCAACTATACCAAACTAGCTGGGAGAAAGGTGTTGCGTGACGTCCTTTGCGCTCTCTCAGGGCTCTCATCAGAACAAGCCGGTTACGACCCGACAGCCACCCGCCTTCTGCCTGGAGACCCTGACTTCGAAAAGATGACCGCGGTCGCAAATCTTGAATCCCCGGAGGCGTCACAGGACCTTGCCTACGAGGAGGGTATCGAGGTCAAGACCGCCGGCCCTCATACCTTCAGATTTGTCCGCGAGACATTTGCGGACTCCTTGGCAAAAGACTCTGATAAACGGCGTTACCGTCTGGAAGTTCCCCTGCCCAACGGCCGCTCTCGCCATTTCCTTGTGGGTTCTGCATTGTACGCGAATAGCGACTGCCGTGGCACGCGCGGGTTTATAGCGTGGGATGTGGAAGACTCTCGGTTTGTGTGGCTCAAGGACGCGTGGCGGGAACGCTACCGCATCCTCCGCGCGGAGGGGGAGAAGCTGAGCCACCTGCGCGAAAAAGGGGTCCACGGGGTACCGACGTGCATTTGTTACGCTGATCTTGATCAGTACACAGAAGCGAACGCATACAAGTTCATCGTGGACATGGATCCTGTGCCCCGTGGCTTGGACAGGGCTGGCACGGTAGAATCCTCCGAGGAGAAGGAGATCCTTCGACACTCCCGACTTGTGCTCGAGGAAGTATGCCTCACAGTATGGGCTCTCGGGCTCTCGGGGAAGCAGACCCTCTCCGTGGTCCGCGACTGTGTTCGTGGTGAGTACATTCTTCATTGTAACCGACTTGAGAACCATCTGACGAGCTTCCATCCGTTAGCTCATGGTGAAGCCGCTGAAAAGGCAAACACCCTTCACCGTGATATAAGTGCTGGAAATATTCTTGTTTTCCCAGAAGTCGCACTATGCCCCGACGGCAAGTTCCGTGTGGTGTGGAGAGGGATCCTGGTCGATTGGGAGCTGTCGGAACCTCTCGTCGACGACGCCGGTAACGAATGGAAGGCATTGCAAGTCTTTCGACGGGTAAGTTGCGTGTCTTCTGACGTCTTTCCATGTACTGATTCACCCCACCCAGTGCACCGTCCAGTTTATTTCGGTCAGACTTCTAAACAAGAACTTCTTGGGGTCGTCTCGGATCCCAGACGAATTGGAGAGCTTTTTTCATGTCACATTTTGGTTCTTACTGCAAATTGTTGCTAGTAACTGCCATTGCGTTCGCCAAGTGGCGGGAGACTACTTCGAAGGGGCGTCAACACTCCAACGCCGGCGAAGGCGCGGATACACCGGCGGCGAGGCCAAGCGTGCCATCATCCACGACGGTAGGTTGCCCAAATCTAGTATGGGTCGGTGGGACCGCAAGCCCGTCGTGTTCCACAGTAAAGCCGACTCGACGGATCTCCATGGCCCGCTAAATGAAGCTATGAATGTCTTTTGCTGTCTACTGGCTTTCCATTATACCCGCCGCGCACTGGGAGATGCCTCGGACCCCCACAAGACTGCTTGGAGGACGTGGGTCAAGAGTGTCGATAAAGGACAAGATATCGCTGAGGAGGTGAGGCACATCGAAACCTCAAAAGAAGTCCTAGCAACGCATAAGGCACTGCTTTTTGTACTCGACGCTACCATTGGACGGGACGACTGGCCAACAGACGATAGAGGGTATCAGGTGAAGGTAGCGTCACCTAAGTGTGTGGACCCGCCAATACAGTGGCCGACTTCCACGACGATCTCCGACGCCCCTTCGCCCACTGCCTCCTCCTCCGCTGTCGCCACATTGCTGGCCATCGATCCCTCCCAAGTGATATCTGACACAGGCGACGATCGCAGAGAGAGAGAGGAGAGGGAAGACAACCGGCGCCGGCTCAAGCGCTCCAGAGACGTCGAGGAAAGCGAAGGGGCGAAAGAATCCGCGGCTACTGAAAAGCCTGCTGCCAAGCGTCCGCGTAGAGATAAAGCATCGCCTCCAGCGCCAGCGCCAGCGAGGCCCTCGCGGAGACTCAGATCACAACCCTCGAGGTACAACCTGCGATCGAAGGCCCGACCGGGACGGCAACGACCGTAGAGGCAGGGAGTCGCGGTTTGGGTCTGTTATTGTCTTTCCCTGAATCGTAGTCTTTTGTGGGCAGTTACATGCAGTTTTCACGTGTCACAACGCCTTGTTCTATTTGGATTGATAATCGACCATCCCTTCTACTACTACTTGATTTACTATGACCGACAAGAATTGCCGTGCGCCCGCCCCGGAGAGCTTTTTAATGCCCAATTGTGTTGGATGTATTCAAGTAGGTCACTTTTACGCTTCCTGTGAGTACTTGGTAGTCTACCGTCTGAGCTAGGGGCGCGTGTCAGTGGAAGGAGAAGATCAGGCCACTGCAGATCGTTGGGCGTCTATAATACAACACGGTCACGTTCTATTGTGTTTAAGCTGTGGCCCGCGCTAAGCGCTTAAAGCCACCTCTTGACCACCGCTACCACACCCATCGCTCGCTCCCCTCCCCCCTCCCCCATCCTCATTACAACTCACAACGTACCAACATGTCCACCCAAATTGACCTGTCCACATTCTGTGAGCTGTACTTTGATGTGTACTCCACGGACAAGCCTTCCCCCGTTGGTGCTAGTAACCACATCCGCAACTTTATGCCAAATGACGTCGCGGAGACCCTCAGGAAAGCTGAGAATACATTTCAGCTCATGGAAACATGGGTGAGTATGTGGTACTTGCCGCTCATTTACCTTATTCACTCTATGGTCCAGCGATCGTGGTTGCAGCCCCCTACCGAACCTCCGAGTCATAGGAAATGCGTAGACAGCTCGGCCTGTCACTGGATTCGCCTAGAGCCACTGAAGGATACGGACGAGGGCGATCAAGATGCTCCAAAGGACGGCTCACAACGCGGCATCCTTCACCTGGGTTCCTCCTCAGCAGCCACGAGACGACAGTATCTCGTGGAATACAGGACCGACCTGGACCGGTCCCGCCGGGCCGACCCCAAACCCGACAGCAATACTGAACACTTCGCGCCATCTGAGGCGACAACTCGACGTGTCCTACAGAGCTTCAGCGAGGGCCATCGTAACTTCCGCTTCGTTATCCACATCGACGGAAAGATGATGCGCCTCACACGCTGGGACCGCTCCGGCGGTATCTGCACAAGCCCGTTTAACTACACTACCGTACCGGGTCGGAAGACCCTCCGCACCATTCTGTGGAAGCTCTCTGGCCTCTCCTTGGAACAAGCTGGCTACGACCCGACCGCGACAAGACTTCTCCCTAGCGACCCAGACTTTGTGAAGATGACCGAACTGGCGGACCCGTCGAGCGATGAGGCGCTGAATGACATCCCAGACCGGGCAGGACACGAGGTCGAGTCGGACGGCCCACACACGTTCCAATACGTGCGTAAGGCCTTCGAGCGGTCTATCCGTGACCGGGCGCGTAGGTACCGTCTTCAAGTTCCCCTTCCCGACGGACGGGTGCGTACGTTCCTCGTCGGGAGGGCCGCATACGCCGCTATAGACACAGACTGCCGAGGTACGCGGGGGTATGTTGCGTGGGATACGCAGGACGAGGGCTTCGTGTGGTTGAAGGACGCCTGGCGCGACGACTACGATATCGTTCCCGCTGAGGGCGACAGGTTGAGCCAGCTGCACCAGGACGGCGTGCAGGGCATCCCGACCCTCGTGTGTTACGCTGACTTAGATCACTACACGGAGTCGACCGTCGTCCAGTCTCTCACAGCCATGAAACCGCTCCCCCAAGGCACGGCGAGGGCCGCCCTAGTGGAGGACGGTGCGAGGACGGGCATCCGGCGCCACTGTCGGATGGTCGTAGCCGAGGTTTGTAAATCACTCTCGGAGGTGGAGAATGGAAGGGTCATGACCTCTATCCTGCGCGACGGCGTACAAGGTGGGTATCATACCAGCTCTTCTGCCAGCTTTCCTCGGTATCTGATGACCCCATACGTTGTTCGCAGCCCACGGCGAAGCCGCGTTGTTGTCGATGCTCCTGCACCGAGACATCAGTCGTGGAAATCTGCTCGCTCTTCCAACTCTGGTTCGAGGCCAAGACGACATAGTTCGAGTGGTGTGGAAGGGCCTTCTCGTGGACTGGGAGCTCTCAGAGCCAATAGAGGGGGCCGTGGGCAATGCCGCGCCTCTGCCTACACGAGAGAGGGTGAGTCATTGAATCCCCTAACGTTTTCCGCGCCACACGCACACCACTGACCTTCCGACGCAGGGCACATGGAAGTTCACATCAGTCCGCCTCTGGAACTCTCCGGACGGGGAAGCGTCGCAGATCTCTGATGAGCTGGAAGCATTTTTCCACCTGCTCTACTACCTCTCCCTGCGCTTCATCATGTCCCCAGTCCAGGACGTCGAGAAGGTCATTCATGACTATTTCAACGCCAACGAACGCATCTACGTCAACGGCACCTCGCGCAACTACCACATCACCTGCAGCAAGACCAAGCGCATGATGACGATCCCCGGCGCCCGCCTCACCCCCTTCGTCTTTCCCACCAACCCCGGCTGGCCAGACGGCTTCGTCACGGCTCACGCCCCACTCAACGACCTCCTCGCGACGCTTGCGGGCATGGTCGCCACACACTACCGGGACATCACCCTCCAAGAGGCTACGGGCTCACGCATGGCGTCGGCGTGGCGGATCCAAATGGCGTGTTCGGATGTCATCGAAGGCATCGAAGACAACGGCCCAGGCTCGCTTCTGAAGACTCACTCCGCGATGCTCTACGTGCTGAACAAGGCGCTGGAGCGCCCGGACTGGCCGTGGTCTGACCGGCCGCCCGCTGCGTGGGGCATGGACGCGGACGAGCTCGGCGAGGAAGGAAGCGACGGCAGCGTATGTTTCTCGGACGCGCCTGCGCCTGCGCCCTCGCCCTCGGTGCCTGGCGGTGCACAGACTGACGGTAAGAAGTCTGCGCAGGGAGACAGAGGCCCCTGCAAGGCGCCTCCTGCAGGCTGCAAGAAGCGTCGTAGGGGCCCCGAGGACGAGAACGATGACGCAGCCGGTCCTGCCCCTGCTAAGCGTCCTCGCAATGCGGAGGCGAAGGCCTCTGCGGCCCCTCCGGCTGTCGCTCCGCGACCGCCACTGATCTCGCGCTACAATCTGCGCGACAGAGGTGCGCGCAAAAAGGTGTAGGCAGTCTTCGCACGAAGCGTGCGACACTGAAATGCGTTCTACTGACACTGTTGTGAAATCGTTTGTATCCCAGTCGTGTTGTAATTTGTTGTCCTCGCTGTCGAGTTGTACGAGTGCTCTGTTTGCCGTTTGTTGCTCTTATTGGATGCTTTCTACTGTTTATACATACACTTATCTTCCGGATCAAATAGTAATGGGGCGTTGAGCATGTCTCAACTCTTGCATGCCCGGAGTATCGAGTAAAAAGATAGGACAGCCAATTTGACGTCACTAGAACTCTGCGTCACGTGCAAGCGCAGATCGTTATCTCGGAGTCCAAGCTTCGGCTTCCCCGCACGTTTAACGCTCTGCCTCCTCCGCCCATCCTCAAGTCACGCGGCCTCCGGCGCCCCGCCTTCTTGTGTCCTCCGGAGTAGCCTTCGTAGCCGTGAGGCCATAAAATGACGCACTTCGCTTGATTCAGCACACATGTGGATGAGGTGCGCGTTGATTCATAGACGGATTCGGGCTGTGGCGGCCTTCCAGTGCTTGAACCATACTACGTACTTGCGGTTGCCTCCTTTGTAAAGTTCCAGAATACTGTTGCCCCGGCGTGCCCGCGGACGCGTGGCGTGCAGGCTGCAGCACCCGATCAGACCCTCAAAGGTATCGAAGCCAACTTAAACACTCCTTATGGCCCGCTTACTACTATCTATAGGACTGTCCGCACGCCGCGCTCTCTTTCACCCTCATTACACCTCCGGAGGATGACAGGCGTCGGAAGCTGCATGAGTGCTGCTCCTGACCCACGCTTACCTTCCCCGACGTCTTGCGCCCCAGTTCTACTCCACGTACGGGGGTGCTTCCGCCCACTTCTCCGCTCAGATGTGCGAGTACGTACATAGGTATGCCCGTTCCGCTTAAGCTCCTACCCTTTCACCATCCTCCGCTCTAGCTAGCTCCCAGGGTGTACGGCGTTCACCATCTAAGTCTCAATTCCCGGACTCCCCCAGATGGAACGGGCCCGTTTCGGTGGCTGGCGCAGGCCACGTTGATTCTTGAACCTCCGCGAGGAAGCTTCTCATTGCCGCTACCGCAGTGCTGCCTCACCTCCGTGGAGCTTTCCGAGACCTCACACGTCGTCTCCGCTATACAACAACAGCGGTGTAAACCTCACCATTGATGCGTGGCCGAGCGGTCTCGTCACCCAGGGTTCATCCTACACCCTCTCTAGCCCCCGCCGACCTCCGCGGAGGTCGGCGTCGACATCGCCGCGGGCAGAATGCACGTGTCCATAGCGGGCACGCGGATGACTTTGGATGAGGGGACGCGGCGTTCATGGGCCCGTTCGACATGATGCGGGAGAGCAGAGGCATACATATGGGCAAGTCGGCTAGAAGGGCAAGTTTGTGTGAGTTCGGACTTCGGGGTGGCTGGTCGATCAGCATTCGTATTGTACCACTAAAGGCATGTTGAGAACGACGTCGTGGAGGACGGTCCCTCAATAACAGCAGTAATGGATCATAATCTTGCCAAAACTCTAATGCGACATATGCGATGCTTTACCTGTAGTAGTTTAAAGCAGACCGAGGACACGTCAAGAGGGCAGAGGGAGACTAGGACTACATTGGTAGGCGAGGCAGGAGGGATTGTACAACAATGGCTGCAGTTACGGGATAAAAACGGGAGGGCGGAATCGACGAGCAAAATAACAGGACGAGCACTAGCGTCAAGAGCGCAAAGGATATCCTCGACAAGCGGGGGTATGAAGGGTATGAACAACCTAGCCAAGGCCTGATTCGAAGTGAGATGGAAAGCAATATGGATGGAGAAAGGTGGTGGAGCGAGGAATCGGGAAGGACGGACGGATGCGGACACAACCTCACGCCTCCGAGTCGTCGTCGTCAGGGTGGATCCTACTCGGCGGACGCGTGGGCGGCCGGCTCGAGCCCGCCCTCGACGTCGCCCTAGAGCGCGAGCGGCGCCGGACGCGCTCCTCCTCTTCGCGCTCGCGCGCCTCCTGCTCCCGTATCTCCGCCTCCGTCATCGGGTAGCGCTTGACGCACTTGAGCTCGAACGTGCAGGGAATCGCATCGCGCCACATCTCGCGCACGAGGCGGTCGTCCTCGACGATGCCGCCGAACATCGTGTCCTGCCCGAGCCAGTCGCACTTGAGCAGCGTCTGCTGCAGCTTCCCGCCGGGCACGCCGTGCGCCGTCGAGCGGTTGTGGTAGAACGACTCGGACAGGAGGCGCTTCTGCGTGCGCGACGCGTGGTCGAACTGCTGCTGCAGCAGCCGGTTGTACATGCTCGTGTGGATCGCCTCGATGACGTCGCCGCAGGTGACGCCCACGCGCGCGTCCGAGGCGGGGACGTCGATCGACCACGGGAAGGAGCGCGAGATGAGCCGGATTTGCGTCACGCGCGGCCACGTTGCGGGTGCGTCCCGGCCGTTGTACCACGATCGCCCGGGGCGGTCGCTCGAGCGTTGGCAGTTGCCCGTCGGGAAGAGCATGTTCCACTTGATGAAGTCGCGGTCGAGCCCGTCGTTGGGTGGCTGGAGGAGCGGGTTGATCACAACTTTCGCCTTGACACGGGGGATGAGCATGGTCTTCAACACCGGGCCGTCTACGGGATGACGTCAGTCCGACTGCGACTAAACCACACACGATCGAGCAACTCACAATCATCCCCTTCGATGAACTTATCCAGCTCGTCCCATGGCTGCTTCTCCTTCGGATGCGGGAATCGACCTCCACCTGAATGGGACTGTTGCATTGGAGGCGCTCCGGGTGGAGGTGGAGCGCCCGCACCAACGTGGGGCGTGAATGGGTAGCCTGCCGGCATCATACCAGGCATAGCGCCAGGCATGGCTCCAGGCATGGCTCCAGGCATAACCCCAGGCATGGCCCCTGGCATAACTCCTGGCATCGCGCCAGGCATTGGACCCGGTACTGTCCCGGGCATGGGCATTGCACCGCCCATGAATGGCGTAGCATACGCGGGCGGCATGCCCATAGCCATACCCATACCCATGGGGTATGCCATGCCCTGCGGCGGCAGCGGCTGCTGGAAGGTGCTGTAGCCGGTCTGGGAGCCGGCGGCGCCCATGTAGGGGGTCGTAGGCGGCGCACCGGCGCGCACGTACGGGGTGCCGCCTGCTGCGCTGCCCGCGGTGAGGCCGGGGTTGGGGAAGCCGGTGTAGTCCATTGAGAAGCCTTGGTTGGGCTGCATCATTGGTGTTGCGCCGCCGGGGAGGGCGACGGGCGGGATGAAGTAGGAGCCGGGAACGGTGTATCCGCCTGCAACGTACGGGGACTGCCCTGGGAATGCTTGACCTTGGGCCCACGCCGGGGTGACTGGTGGGTTGTTGGGAGACGAGCCAGGGATGACGGGAGGAGGAGGGTTAAGTGGGGACGCGCCGCCACCACCGCTGGGGGACGGAAAGGGGGGCACAACGGGAGTGAATTGCATTGTGTCGGGCGGTCGCGGCTACGGCTATGTATGACTCGGGCGCCGTTGTGTCCTAGGGTCCGGCGGCGATGCTGACTTGGTGCGCAGGAATGAGAGATGGGAACCGCAAGCGACATAACAGGGAACTCGGGGGCGCGGCGGGAATGCAAAGTAGAACGGCGCAACATACCTTTTTTGCACAGACGAGAGCACAGGCGCGATGCGATGACTCCGAAAACGCGACGTCCACACGGGATCTAGGCCCTGATTTGCAGTGCTGACTCTCGGGACCGTGCGCCTTCGGTTTGGTGTTTGTCGGGTGCCACAGTTGTGCTTTGCGCGAGAGACAAACTAGCGGAGCGGGGGAGGAAGTGTTAGGGCCACTGAAGATAAGGCAACGACGGAGAGTATATGCACCAGGAAATAGGCCGTGGCACGGACGCACTAAGTAAGCACAGCCGGAACGCTGTGTGTCCAGAACGCCCAGGACCACCACGAGGATGCCACGGGATCGATTGAGACTGACAGGTAGCTTGCTTCTTTCCGCGTGGACTGCACAGACCGTGGCGAGAAAATAGGCGCAATAGAGGCAGGGCGCTGCGTTGAAGGCCCGGGTTTAGTAACGGCAGGGTGGAGGGTATTCTTGATTGTCCGTGATGGCGGCGATGGGGACACGATACGGCCAGCAGGATCAGAGAATACAGAGGAGCGCGGTTATTGTCATCATGCTGCGCGATGGCAGGACCGGGATGAGGTCAAGACAAAGGAATATGAAGTTCAGAGGTGGTCCGAGACACCGTGAGCCGATTTCGGTTCCAGGCGGAGCCCCAAGACGCGTCCTAAGACGCGTGTTCATTGGCCGTGTTCGAGCTCCGACGTAATATTTTGATCCAGAGACCCACTTGGCCTCCAAACCACTCCTCTGCTGCGCGCAACGGGGGCTCGTGCATGTCAGAAATGACACGCGGAATTTGGAGAACGTGTCTGCAACGTTGTCTACGACCACAACGCAGTGCAAAGTGGGTGGCAAGGATGTGGCACAGGCTGCTAATCTCATCAGATACCGTCGGAGCGCCCACGAAAGTTACTCACCTCCGCCCGGCTTGGAGCGAAGGGCTCCTTCTCCCCGTGCCCTCCATTTAGTACAGCCTCCGGTGACTCGGACGCCTCATACCTCCCCCGTATATCTTTCCCGCCACCCGCTCTCCTTAGACTCTCCCCCAGCCCTCGCGCCAACCCTCACCTCGCGACCCACGATCAGGACTACTACCCACACGCACCATGGCTGATACGATTGGAAAGTGGGCCCCAGGCAGCTGCTGTACGTCATCCTTGAGGTCTCTGTGGCTCTAGCATCGCGTGGTGACCTAGGTATGTCCACACAGACGGCCCCGTCCTGAGCCAGACAGATCTCTACCTCCTCGGCACCGAGCTGGAGCTGAACCCCATCCTCGCTAACACGAGCGAATCATTCCAGCTCATCTTCAACCTCTCCACAGGTGCGTATCCATGCGCCTCTCCCCTCTCACACCATCTCCGGCGTCGCGCTCACCTGTGTTCCCCGGTGCGGTGCCACAGGTCAGACGGGCGGGTACAACCACGAAGCGCGCGACCGCGACATCCCCTTCACGGCCAAGGACGAGCCCGCGACGATGCCGCGCGTCGAGGAGCTCATCGTCATCACCGAGTACTCCCCATGGTGCACCATCATCCGCAACCCCCAGGGCGTCACGCTCGGCGACGTCTGCACCACCCTCTTCAAGGAGTGAGTCCCTCCCTCCGCCCTCTAGCTCTACCCCACACCCCATCCCCCACGAGCGCCCGAACAGCGTGTGTCCCGAGATGGACGGAGAGCTGACCCGCGCCCGCTTCGCACGCGCAGGTACGCAGAGAAGATGGTGACCGAGAAGGAGTTCGACTCCCTCCCGCCGCGTCTGCAGGAGCAAGTTCGGCGCTACGCGTCCGCGGCGCAGGGCGCAGGGGGCTGGCAGCAGTACTACACCCCGCAGGTCGCGCCGACGCAGTTCCGCCGAGTCGGTGAGTTTCGCCAAATCTCCACCCCCACCCCGCATATTCCTCCGTCTGCGCGCGCAGGCTCGCTGACGTGTTGCGCGCCGGGTGAACAGACTGGCTGCGCGAGCGCGTGTTCTTCGACAAGCTCATGCGCAAAGACCCGTACTCCAAGGCGCGCCTCGGCTACTCCGCGCCCAACATCTTCGTCCTCGCGCTCTCCAACTACTGAGCCCGCCCGGCCCCGGCTCCGGCCCCGGCTCGCGACCCGTGCCCCACCGCCCCGATACACCGCATACAGTCTGAGTTATTCCGTCACTTACACACATCCACGTCACCGCCACGCCCCCATCGGACCGTTCTCGACACCGTGCTCCCGCCTCCCGTTTCTGCTTCGCTGCTGTATAACCCGTGTTCCATATATCCCTCTCTCTGTCCATACGCTGCAATCATCGTGATTTCGAGCTGTGCTGTATCACCCTGTATCCCTGGTTTCCTCCCACCTATTCCTCTTCCCCATCACTTTCGCCTCATTCTGCGTTCTAGGAACTGCCAAATACACATTGCTACGATTGTGCCGGAGCTCCTTCAATCTGACCGAGAAGAGGGTCCCTCGACATTCTCCTGTTTAGGGGGCGCTGACCACCTCCACTGGTTTCGTCTAACTAGCGGACTTCTCAGGCAGTGTCCTCGTACTAGCCATCGCTTGTTGTAAGCAATTTACATCATCTACCCAACTTTGGGAACGGTAACGTGAGTGGCGCCCGAGCAAGATAACGATCTGTGATTGCACGTGACGTGGAGTTCAATCACCCATCTCAGGGGTCGGGGCTGATATCGACAACATGTAGTGCCTCTCTCTTCCTCCTCTCCGACTGGAGTCATGACGAAACGCTGAAGCCAGCCCTAATAGCTTTACATTTATCTCCGCATTAGAAGGATGGCTTATTAACACGCCCTCAAGGCTAGGAAAGTCATGTTGCAATCGGAATACGATCCCGATTACCGCTGCCCAGTCGCGACCATAAGCAGCCTGGACTGGGCACGCTCCTTTCGACTCTTTCAAGACATCCGACAGTTCCATCCAAGCACAGCCGCACTCCTACACTGACAATATGCAGATGATTGAAGATGGTCCCTTCTTTCAAGGAGGATCATTTCATTGCAACTCCCGATAAGACGGGTCGTGAGTAACCAATGATAGTAACGCTGTGGAAGTACTCATGCACATGCCTCATATATGCACAGACACACTCCCTGAGGGGCTTGTGTACCCGTAGTGCACCGCGTACACTATTACTCAGGCTACAGTGCCATATGGCGCAACGTTCGTCGACGCCGTAATGAAGGGGTGGGAGCCAGGGCCGCATGCCTACCCATCGCACCATTCCGCCGAGAAGCACGATTCCCCTGAGTCTCTTATGGGATGCGGAAGAATAAAGGATCAAGAATACTGGAATTGTGATGCCTCAGAATCCAGAACATGCGATGTTACGTGGTGCGCCACCGTTCGACTCCCTGCGCTCGCTGGGGCACTTGATTGATCAACCTGCATCTTGTGCAACTCACAGGGGACGTCATGGTCGTACGCATGCCATCTATTCGCAACCGAGATCACTCCGGACGTAATGGCCATGTTCCTCACATAGGAAAGATTGAGTACAGTTTTCGGTTATACACCCCTAGCATCATGGCGTGTCCATGTAACGGCCGCACCGCGTCCGCCCATGGCACGCGGTACCAATACAGCTGCTTACACTACTTCGTCCGCCTTCGCTTTAGTTCATCAGGTTCGACGGTCCCTCACCATCCAACGCCCCCAGGTCCCATCCCGCGCCCACTGGCAAGCGGCGTCTACTCCCCCGGCTTCCCGTTCTTCCTCCCCTGGGTCGTGTTGCACGACGCGAGCGGCATCGGGCCCGCGACGGTCGCGGAGACGACGCCGAGGTCGATCGCGTTCCCGCCCGTGAGGGACTGCATCGCGCCGAGCGCGATGTTGAACCCGCTCCCGCCCGTGTCGACGCCGAGGACCATGATCGTGTTGTCCATGTACGTCAGGTTCCAGCACGTGCCGCAGCTGGGCGAGTTCCACCCTGTGATTGCGGGGATGCCGCCGATGTTGGGGAACCCGGGGAGGTCGCCGAACGTCTTGAAGCCGAAGCCTGGTGAAGAGATGAAGTGGTGAGTGGGGATCTGGATGGAGGGAGGGAGGGAGAGGAGGGGAAGGTGAAGAGGAAGGGGAGGGGAGAAGGACGGACCTTTGTCCTCAAGCCCGTTCACGCCGTTGGAGCACGCGACGGCGTTGAGACTCTCGGAGCTCTGGTCGTAGCGCGTGTCATACGTGACAGTGACAGCGAGCACCACGGAGGCCAAAAGGGAGGCAGCAACGGTGGCAGCGAAGAGCTTCATCGTGCGTGTGTGGGCGGCCGCGCGGGGAGGTGAGGCTCGAGAGGGGGCGGGGGCGGGCTCCGCGCGCAGAGCTGGGGAGCACCCCGGCGCGGGGCGAGGGCGGGCTTATAAGCACGGCGCGGGTGGACGGCGCGGACGCACGGGTGACACGACCGGGTGGCACAGAAGCATCCACGGCTTCGAAGCCGCTGCCGCCGTTCGGGGCAGAAGGCGGAAGGCGGGGGGCCCCTGGCGCCCAGGGCCCGCCGCGCACCACCAGCGGCGGGCGTGTGGGCGCGTGTGTTGATGGGTTCAGCACCCGGGCTTGAAGGCCGCTTCCCAAATGGCGGCATGACCTTGGTTGGAGGGGCTTCGGTCGGGGGAAGAGAGGTACGGCGCGCGCGAGTCCGGATGGAGAGAACAAGGATGGGACCACCGGCGGGGAGCGCACATGACCTGCCGACGGCCGAGAGGGCCAGGGCGTTGCTCGCTTCTGGGCGCGCTCTGGAAGTTCGTGGTGAGAGGAGGGCGAGATAGCGATCTGTGGTAGCACGAGGACGGGTAGCGCTCAGGTCAACTCAGTGGAGGATGGTGACGTCATACCACCTCCACTCAGTGGTCGCCGCGGTGTGGCGGGTGTGGCAGGTGCAACAGATATCTCGATAGACTATTCTGCTCCCGGCGACATTCTCATATCGGTATATAGTACACGCTCGGTCCCTTCAACTCTCCAGAGTCTATCGTACATGTCAACAGTGCGTTCAACACGGCAGCCCCACATCCTCAAAGGTCCATACAATGTCCTCTGGCTTGCAACACCCCCGCACGCCTCCCTCAACCCTTCAAAAGCCCCGCCCATGGCGCGCCTCAGGGTTCGTCACGCACGACGCGGTCGGGAGCGGCCCCGTCATCGTCGCGTTGATGCGCCCGATGAAGACCGCCATCCCGCCCGTGAGCGCGTCGAGCGCGGGGCGCGCGACGTTGAAGCCCGCCGCGCCCGTGTCGATCGCGGTCACGTTCACCGTCGTCCCGTCGAACGTGAGCGACCAGCACGTGCCGCACTCGGGCGAGTTGAAGCCGAGCACCTGCGGCGCGCCGCCGATGTTCGGGAACCCGGGGAGGTCGCCGAACGTTTTGAAGCCTGCAGCACACGGGGAGAGGTGAGCGGTGCGTATGAGGAGGGGTGCGAGGGAGCGCGGACCTTTGGCCTCGAGCCCGTTGATGCCCTCGGAGCACGCGACGGTGTCCAGGCTCGTCATGCTGTTGTTGTAGAAGTCGTCGAAGGAGACGGAGACGATAGACTGCGCGAGCGCGAGCGCAGGGAAGAGCGCTGCAGCGACGACGGCGAAGAGTTTCATGACGAACAACGCTCGAGGCTCTCTGGTGAGGGTAGGCAGAGGCGGGCACCGTGCACGGGGCTGAGGGAGACGGGGACGGCCCAACGCAGCTATAAGTACGGGGCGCGGGCTCGGCGGCGGGGCCTGTGGGCGTGCGCACGCCCAGACTGAGAAGCCCAGACATTCCGCCGCGTCCGCGCGGGGAGCCTCACGGCGGCGCGCACGCATGTAGGCACAAAGGCACCGCGCGCGGCGCAGGCGGTAGCTTCCCTGAATATCCCCCGGGGAGATGGGGCGGGGTGGGGTGAAGTGGGGTGCGGGAGCGTCGCCAACAGGGCGAGCGCAGGGCGCGCGTCGGCCGCGATAGAACTTAGCAGGAATTAGAAGGCGGGGGGCGTGACGTGCAGATGACCGGGGCGGGCAGGGGCGGCGCGCTTCGAAAGCCCCGAGGCGCGCCCGGGGGGCGGCGCGCACCCCCGGGAGGGCGCGCGCGGGCGCGTGCGCGTGCGCGGTCTTCGCGTGCACGAGGTGCGCCGCGGGCTTTGACACCTTCGCGGGGTTCGTCCGCGTGCACGCCGGCGTAATCGCGTCCACAGTCCCGAAACGGGCGCGGGGGACGGCGGCGAAGGCAGGGCCGTCGCCCGGATGTGCCAATGCGCGACGGCGGCGGGTGATGGTCGTCGTTCGACGTCGCGGGCCAGGGGAGAATCGACGCGCGATGTGTCCAAAATTGGATCGAACGCCGAGGCGGGGCCTGGTGGCGTGACGTTGGAGCACCCCTCTCGCACGGTTGCTAACATATATAGTCGACTGTATTCAGTTTTAGGAGTACAGTACATTTAGAGCGAACCGTTAAAATGGCTATGTAAGTGACCTTTCTGGTGGAGCGGGGGTTCGAACTTCGGAGTTGTGGAAGAGCGTGTCTATGATGGTAAGTACTTCAGGGTACTAAGGGCGACAGTGAGCCCGTCTGAGGACCCGTGCCACGGCCCCGGGTCTTTGCGCCCTCGACGTGCGCTGCCTCCATAACACCACCTGAGGTCTCTGATGCATCCTTGGTGGGATGTAAGGTTCAGAGGGGTGAAGTGAGGAATGACGGGTGAGTTTCCACCTGCAGGGTCGCGGTACTAAGCGCTCTTGAAAGTCGGGTGTGGCCAGAGAGGTGTCGGCAAGGATTTCATGCGTAGGAGATCCAGTGTAGTATCGCTGTCATGGCCGGTAGTCCCGGTCGGCTTGAATGGAGGCTGGTAGAAATCGTAAGTCGTATGCTTATGGAGCGCAAGAGGGATGACGAACATAGAGACAGGCCAGAAGCAAGACCCGCACAGATTCCGAGGGATGCTCGCGCGCGTAGTGCCGGCGCCGTCGGTCTCCGAGACTTCGCGGCTGCTACAGGTCCTGCCGAACGAGCGATTTCTCAGACATTGCCGTTGCTTGGCTGTAGGCTTAATGTTTGCGGGCATGTGCCAACAGCGACGGAGCGCGTCCAGTACAGAGTTTCTTGCAGAACGCGCAGGCGCAGGCCGCCGCGACGTGCTTGTACGTCGTCACGGGGCACCGCTGCAGCAATCCCCGTGGTGCGGTGAATGCAACGCCATGCCTCGTGCACCTCCGCTCCTCGAGGGCTTGATACGACCTGCCGCCGTCCTTCTGTTGCAGCCAGTGATCGCCATTGGGCCTCCGGAGGCCTGGTATGAGGTAAGGCCCGGCAGGTGTGTCAGATCGACCACGAGAATAGCTTGAACAGCCCCGGCAGCACTGCGCACAGTGGGCCAGTTCGCATTCCAATCCCGTTGCGTCTAGGATGGGCCCGACCCACGGGAGCCTTTTGTCTCCGGGATTCGGGTGCCTGCCACCGGAGGGCGGTAGCGCGTGCATTGGGGCCACTCGCATCCGTTGTTGTGAATGCATCTTTGCGGTACGCAGCGTCTCCCACCGCATTCCGTTGAAATGCATACTGGTATTGAAGTGGGAGCCAGTGTCTCTAGCGCCACTGAGACCGCCTGGCGCGTCGCGCGCAGCGGAATCGCAAAGGTGCGCGACGGTGGGTGGCCAGGCTTCATTCTTTGTGAAGAGGAGGCCACGGCATCGCGCGCGCTGCCTGTAAATAAGGTCGAGTCCCTGGCGCGAAAGACGGCGGCTGCACCTGCAACACTTGGAACACTGTGACCGTGAACGGACTTAGTGCCGTCGCGGGAGTCGAGCACTTCTCGCCATGAGCGCTGGCGTAGTAGTGCACGTCCTGGTCCGGGGTGGAAGACGAATGACCACTCTTTGCATGTTGCCCCCGGCCCCGGACTCGGCGATGGACTCTGCACGGGGTGGCTTCAGCGGGGGGGAGCCTGTGCGCGTCCTTTTTATGCGATGTTAGTCTTGGGTAGGTCGTGAAGGCTGTGTCGCACCGAGTCCTTTTGCTGGGAGGAGGGGCCCCCTTGTACGTCCTGTTGCTCGGAATTTGGTGTCGCTGTGAGCACAGGTGCTGCCGGAGAGGTATGCACCATGGGAGCTGCTAGAGAGAGGCAGCATTAGGCTCTGCCACAGACCGCGGGGGGGATAGAGCTACGCACCTCGATCCGGTGTTGAAGCATTTGTCCTCGCCGCAGTGCGCTGCTAGCCGGAGCGACACCCACCCTTCGGATGGACAGCGGGCGGAGTGCGAGGAATGTGCAGGGGAGTCCGCTGCGTAGGGCGTGGCCCGGTAATCGAAAAGGGATAAATGGGTGAGCAATGGCGCTCCCCGCTGCGCCAGACATTGGGAGGTCAATTTATGCCGTTGTCCTGCAAGTTTCAGAGTTAACGCGCGCGTGTGCCATGCCGATCGAAACTGCACGTACCACACATCTATCCTCGAAGAACACGCCGCAGGATGCGCCCGGGCGCGGGCTGAAAGCGGCGCTCGCGCCTGATCGCGTTCGAACGCTGGGGATAGTGAGATGTAGACGATCCCCCTATGAGGAGATGTGATGCTCCTGCGGGGAGGCCCATGGTCGGTGATGTCTACGATGGCACTGGCGACTGTTCTCCGTGGTAGCCCCGTCGTTGCTTGATGGCCTCGTCTCAGTGGTTTCGCAGAGAGACAATGAGAAGCCGAGGAATAGCGAGCGGTTTGATCTAACCATATGTTGTCTTTGTGTTTTACGTCCCATGCGGCGTATCCGCGCGTGCTTGGTCCCCGTTGCCCTGCGACACCGTGCGACGGTGCGACCTCGCTAGTCCCCGTGAGGGGGAGATAATACCCCTACAATACATATCAAGGAGCTGCTTGTGAAAATGCGATAGGAGCCGCTTACCTGTGTATCTAGGGAGCAGTGGGTTTCTGTGGCTCGAAGCTGAGCCTCTCGCCCGCCTCCCGGATGCATCGAATAGGGAAGTAGTTATGTAGGTAGAGGGGAAGATGAGCAGGAGTGAATGTGTGAGTGGGGTCTGCGACAGCTTGAGTGAGCTCTTATATGTGAGCGGATGCCCCTCATGGCTCGCCCGAGTCCACCACAATGGGTTTTCTTACCCTTCCCCCTCAAACCGGTTTGTTGCTACAAAGATATCGCGATATGCCGTTTGGCACGCCCTTTGGACTTCCGGTTTTCATAGTATCCATGTAACGCGGATAAATTCCTAGATACGATCGCACAGAAAGGCTTTTCTGTCTAAGTGTACCGAAACACCCGTTTCTCGCGGCGAATACTGAAAACGCCTCAACAGGTGGCATCCCTGTTAAACTCTTGAGACTACTGAACTGGAAAGGGGCTAATTGGGAGGACTTACAGTCGAGCCAAAGCATCTCCAGAAGTCCTTCTTGCTTCAATGTTGTAAACTAGTAGGCCTAGGGTGCCCGTCCTGCTCGAAGGAGTCAAACCCTCCGAAGCGCCAAGTGTCGGGGAGCACAGGCGCTGACGTCAGCACCCCGAAAGTAGATTAGATAGGCTCCAAGATAAGATTACGGAGCATCACTCGATCATCTGCAGCCCTCGACCTGGAGGGTGCGTGCTGCGTGTTCCGCTTGTCTCATCCCCTCTTCCACCCCTCCTCCCAAACCCACGAAGACCCGAACACATAGCCATGCCACCGAAGGGCGGAAACGCAAAGAAGGAGTCCGGCCGGGCCAAGAAGGCAGAAAACGAGGCCAAAAAGGCGGCCGCAGCGGACGCCGACCGGGTACGCACCGCCCCTCCCCTCCCCGCACCGTCTTAGCTCACGGCCCTGCCCCGTCCCCGTCCCTGCGCACACTCGTCCACCGCAGGAGCGCAAGGAGGCCGATAAGTGGTCGGCAGGCTCCAAGTCCACAAAGGGCAAGGACGACAAGGAGGAGCGGCGGCGCGCCGAACTCGCGCGCAAGGCGGAGAACGCGCGGCTCCTCGCCGAGGAGGAGTCCTCCGCGCCCCCCAAGGCCAAGGCCCCGCCCAAGGCCGGCGCGAAGAAGGCTGCGCCCCCGCCGAAGAAGGACGTCAGGCCCGCGGGGCCCGGGGCGATCGCCGCCGGGGGCGGGCTCGCGGCGGTCGCTGCCCCCGCCGCGGAGACCGGCGCGCCGAAGGAGGTCGAGTCGTTCGCGGCGACGGGCATCGACAACGCGCTCGACCTGCTGGAGGTCGTGAACGCGAAGATGGATAAGGCGAGCATCGGGTCTCGAGCGGCGGATATCGAGAGGCACCCGGAGGTACGTGTCGGGGTGGATGTCAGCGGCCGGGCGATGAGTGCTTATATGTTTCGGCGTGCCTGCTACAGCGGCGGTTCAAGGCTGCGTTCGAGGCGTACAAGGAGAGGGAGCTTCCGAAGGCTCGTGAAGATGTGCGTTTCAAGTTCTCCTGCCCACCGGATGCCGACGCGCTGACATGCCTGACTTCCACAGCACCCCGGATTGCGTCTCCAACAGTATCATGTGCGTCTATACCTTTAACTAGAACCTACACGTTCCTGACTCACCCCGTACTCGTAGGATCTTCTCTACAAGCAATTCCAGAAGTCTCCGGAGAACCCGTAAGCGGATTTGCATAGCTTGCGGCCAGCGACCACGACGATTCCTAACCCCTCGTTCCTAGCTTCAACCAAACCACTGTGTCTTACGATGCAAGCAAGGAAGAGAGAGTCGATGCTCTCAACCAACGGAACACCGAGATCTCCCAGCGTTTGAAGGAGAAGTAAGCGGGAATCGCCACTTCACACCCGGCTATGCGTGAGTAGCTCAAACGGAGTCTCGAAGTCAGATCGTAACTCATAGGCCGCTTGTACCTCTAGAGTCATCATGTCGCTGGTTTCCAGCACGAAACACTGCCCACCATCTAGATGTTAGATGAATAGCTGCGTCCCAGTCAGAAACTGATGTAGCTGCCATAATGTATTTGTCTCTTGCAGTAGTAATTGTATTCTAACGCATGGCTTTCATGAGATGGCATCACGAACACACATTTCCCAGATGTTGAGGTTTGGCTATTGTTCCTTTGGTGTCGAGTTTCCCAATTCCTATTATGTGCCTTCCTGGCATCCCGGGTGCTGAACGGTACTGAGCTATGCCACCGAGTTATGCCACCGAGTCGGTAGCCTATTCCGTCTTAATTCCTACCAATAAATACTACGTGTGTGTCGGCGACGAGACACATAGCACAGGATCCTCCGCAGATGTCGCACAGGATGTCGCGGGTGATCTACGGGTGTTGAAAAGGCAACGGCGGTGTAGTCTCGCGTTCGGTGTGCACAACATATGCGGCACCGTATGGCCTCTCAGCGCAACGGTATTCTTCCGATAGAAAGCTACGTTCTTGTGGATAATCGCCACGGCAAGTCGCGCACCGACCGCTGTCCCGATGATGCTCTCCGCTCGGCGGCTGAGACTGGCAGTGCCTTCACCCGCAGTGGCGTACACGCCTTATGTAAGCACACATGAAATTTCTTAAAGGCTGTCGTCGCCGCTTCACCTCACTCTCCATCCATCTCTTACCATCCCATCCCCCTCATCCACACTCACCCGCAGCGATGAAGAACCTTTCCGTCACCATCCCATCTTCCCCGGGATCCCCCACATCACCACCTTCATTGACGATGTCCAGCCCAGTGTCACCTCGGACAAATACCCTCGTAGTCACGCGCCTCCCAACGCACTTCTTTGAACCCATCGTCCAAGACGCCCTTCGTAGCTATTTCTCAACATATGGTCCTCTACACACATGGGCACCACTGCGTGGCTTCGCCCGCGTGCTCATGGTCTACTTCTCTGAAGAAGACGCCGAGATCGCGAAGGAGTGCAACGACGGCCTCGTCTTCGGTGAGATCGGAGACCAGTAAGTCCTCGTTCCCACCTCACAGCCCCAGCCCTGGCGCGCATCGACGTCACCCACTGACGGTCTCGTCCTTTCTAGCCCCGAGTACGTCATGCGCGTGTACCGTGCCGACCCGACCAAGATCGAGGATGACGAGACGCACGAGCATAACCACTACCTCCGACCGCCGGCGAACGAGAAGAACTTCCTCATCTCACCACCCGGCTCCCCTCCCGTCGGCTGGGAGCAGATCCGGGAGGACCCGCCCAACGCAACACCGCTTGCGAACGACCTCATCGCCGCGCTTCGCAAGCTCGAGGTCGAGGTCGAGGCGGAGCGCCGCGGACCCGGACCCGAGACCCTACTAGAACCCGAGGAAGGAGTGGGCATCAGCGTGTGTGTCGAGGACTGCGATGCGGTCGAGGTGACCGTCGACGGTGACGACGCCATGGAGGAAGACTGGGCATACGGTGAGATGGCGCCGTCGCGCACACGGTGGCGGCCCACACCAACAGCGATGCCTCCGGTGTCTATTTCTGCTTGAGTCCTTGTGCTTCTTTCGTGAGTGTTGGATCTTTTCTTTCATTTCTACTGCTCGGGATCGCGGATTGTGTACCACCTCCCTTTATGATGATAAACATCTCAGACCTGTACCGACCCTCAACGGGGTTTGAAGATCACTTACATTGCCTTTTTTAATCTGACTCCACCTCTTCGTTATCGCGTGTCGTCGTCTTTACGTGAACGCTAACGTCCTTGTTTTACAGGTTACATCGTCCCTTCGCATACGTCATCGCAAGTCATACTTTCATCTGTGAGTGTCCACTTTGCCTCTGTGTCGTCATAGATCCCTCTTTCGTCGCGCGGGATGAGATCCTTTCAGACCTGTTCTGATTCTACATGGAGAAAACACTTATATTGCCAATTGTTCCTTCTGATGCCCTCTCTCCTCCACTTCTCCGACCCTTTTGGGTGACAAAGACGCTGACTTCTCTCCGCTTTCTGCAGAATACTGCTCTTACCGCCGACTGGATCATCTCTATCTCGCATGCTATCGTAATGGCTCACGGACAATTGGATTTATCTATCGCTCTCCCATCGCACTTCCCATCTATGCATTCACATGTTGTACTATTAGCGTTCTGTCATATCATTGGATTCAATGGAGCCTTTTTGTTCGCCTGGTCTGTCACTTTATGGAATGCGTCGGCCGGTCCAGTGGAAACGGCTCGTTATACGGCACTTGGGCAGTCCCAGGATGTGATATAGTGCGATGTGCCGGGCAATTTACCCATCTTGCGTAGCCTTGCGCTATATACAACCGCAGCATCGGTCACCGAAGCATCTCTGTTTCCTCAGCGCGTTGCTGCGCCTGTGCCGAGCGAGCAACGCACCCGCTGTAACACGTATTCCTGGGATGCGCAGCACCGAGGCGATTCTACAATGAGAACCCCGTGGGGAGGAGTGTAACTGGCATCAACATACGGGTGTGCATGTAAACCGAGTACAGGCTTAAACTGACAGACTGGCCCATATATGAAGGGTGGGGCTTTGAAGGGCACCACTACGCCCGGTCCTCCAAGGTGCCGGGCAGCACGTATGTAGAGGAATTATACATGCTGCGGCGTGCCTGCGATCCGCGGCGGCGATACTCGTGGGGGAAGGGAGGATATGGGCGCTTGTTCCCCTACTTTCGGTCCTGACAGCAGCCTGACGGTCTGCTGTCTCTTCACACACATCCCTCTTCCAGCATTAGCGGGTCTCATCTACACAACTCATCTCTATCCTGTTCTGTTGACATACAACTCTGCACCAACTACAACGTCCGCTCTCTCCTTCTAACAGATGAGTTCTAGGAAACTCAGGATTGCGTTTATTCACCCCGACCTCGGCATTGGTGCGTCATCACATGCTACCCGACTTACATGTTTGTTGAGTCTCTTCTTACGCAGGGGGTGCCGAGAGGTTGATTGTGGATGCTGCTCTTGGCCTGCAAAAGCTGGGCCACAGCGTCGACATCTACACCTCCCACCACGACGAAGGACACTGCTTCGAGGAGACCCGCGACGGTACGGTTCACGTATCTTGAACGGTGCAAGGGCTACAACAGTACGTCCGCAGGAACTCTTCGCGTCCACTACGTTGTCCCACCATTCCCCCGCGCCATCAAGGGCAAGCTGCACATCATCTTCGCGCACGCCCGCCAAGTCCACCTTACCCTCCACCTCATCGCCCTGGGCGCGCCAGCATACGATGTCTACTTCGTCGACCAGCTCTCCACCTGCATCCCATTCCTTCGCACCTTTGCACATACGCGCGTGCTCTTCTACTGTCACTTCCCGGACAAGCTACTTGCGGATGGAGCGTACGTGGAGGGACGTGTCAATCGTGGTGGAATCCTGAAGCGCATATACCGCGTGCCTATGGACCTCCTGGAGGAGTCAACAACTAGTATGTGTTTTGAGACTACGGAAAAACCTTCACTTATGCGATGCACTAGAGCAGGCGGACACAATCCTTGTGAACTCGCGGTTCACCGCGGGCGTGTTCAGGCAGCATATGCGCTCCATTGCCGTCACACCGCGTGTGGTGTACCCTGGCATCAATCTCGACGCATACACCCCACCCGCAGTGTCGCGGGATGACCCCGACATGGTTCAGGCTCTATCGTATGTGTCCTTATACTCTCCGCAAGGCTAGACTTGAACGGAAGTTCAGTGACCGCCCAACGTTGCTCTCGTTGAATCGATTCGAGCAGAAGAAGAATGCCGCGCTCGCGATCAATGCGTTTGCGCTGTTGCGGAAACAAACTGCGGCAGATGCGCTCTCCAACGTCCGTCTCGTCCTCGCAGGTACGAAACACTGAATGTTCGCCTAATTTATCTATTGACGACTTTTTAGGCGGATACGATCCACGACTCAAGGATAACATAGACACCCTAGAGTCTCTAATTAGCAAGGCTAACTCTCACGGCTTGACATACACCGTCGTGACCCCGTCAACGTCCACGGTCTCCCTCCCAACACTCGCCTCGCGCTCAACATCCTCCACGGACGCCGCCGCGGACATCCTCTTCCTGCTCAACTTCTCCGCCCCGCAGCGCTCCGCACTCCTCACCGCACCCTCCACTCTCGTCCTCCTCTACACGCCCGCGAACGAGCACTTCGGCATCGTCCCCGTCGAGGGCATGGCCTGCGGGCTCCCCATCCTCGCGTGCGACAGCGGCGGCCCGACCGAGAGCGTGGTCGACGCGCCCGCCGAGCGCACGGGCTGGCTCCGTCACCCGGACCCCGCGGTATGGGCGGAGGCGCTCGGGGAGATCGTCCGGTTGCCCGCGGAGGAGCGGGCTCGGCTCGCGGAGAACGCGCGCAGGCGCGCGCGGGAGCGGTTCGGGATGGAGGCGATGGCGCGGGACATGGAGCGTGCGCTGGAGGAGACCGTCGCACTGGGCCCGGTGCCTACGCCTGCTGCGCTTTGGGTGGCCGTGGCGGCTGTCCTGGCTCTGTTGGCGTGGGCCACGCAACTGCTTTTGTGAGCAGGGGCTGGCGGCGGTGGCGAGGACATGGTGGGACAATGTGTCTGAGACAAACGCCCAGCTCTTTGCCTGAAAGCTTGTGAGTACTTACTAGAGTAGTTGCCGGTGGTATAGGTCTATAAATGTGAGCGCAACGCCATCATTATCCACCTTTACTGACTTGGCCCCTTCAGAACTGGACCTTTGTTCTTTGCCGGAGTGTGAATCATTAAGCGCCCATGAATGTGGCCTTGAGCCTGCCCTCGTGGCCCATCTCCGTCAGGCCACAGCCTATAAAGTGAGCGCCGCCCCGAGCCTGTTCCCCGCTCCTCCCTCTTCCTCTCATCTGCTAGCCTCGGCGAGAGGGCGTGAGAACCATCGAACAAACCTCGTTGCGATCTACGGAAGCACCCACAACTGCACCCACGCTCAACCTGCTACTACCACCACCTCCCTCTGCCACACGCCTTTGTGGTTGCTCATACCCCCTCTCATATACCTAATACCCCCAACACTCGATATCCCAATGTCGCACTTCAGCTTGTCTTTCTCCTCGTCGTGGCTTGCCACGCCATCAGAGCCTAATACCGACCACCCCAACGCGCGGGACGCGTCCAAGCCTAGCTCGAAGACTTTTGGTCCAACGAACATCCTCATGCTGCAAGGATACTCCTCACTCTACGCTCTCCCGTCACAAAGCACCAGTTCCTCCTCCTCCGCGCGCTCATCCCCCGCGTTCAGCGAAGACTCGTCCTCGGAAGACGAGAGCGCGCCCGAGTCTGAGACCACCGCGCAACGCGCGCCACAAGCCCCGCCACCCACTCCGGCTCACGCGTCATTCCCCCGTGCGTCCCGCATTCGGTGCCCAACGTCCACTCTACCGCCGCGTCCGATGCCCTCTCCGCGCCGGAAAACAGGCCTCGCGCTCAACACCGCAAGCACCTCGGCCGCCACCGCCACACGCGCGCTTCCCAAGACCGCCACGCGCCTCGCAGTGCCCCTCCCGTTCTCCGACACGCTCATCACCAACCGTGTCGAGTTCACCCATGTCATTGTAGGGCGGCGCGGGGTGTGCCTCGCAGAGTGGGCGCGGCTGGCGGAGAAGCGGCGGACGCACCTCGCACTCGCGCGGGGGCGTAGGCAGGGAGACGCGGAGGTTGTTGAGGACATGTTCGCAGGCGAGGAGCGGGTCGTATTCCAGAGCTACGTGAGTGATCGGTCTCTCTGTTTGTGCGGATGTTCGTGCTAAATCTGTTGCTCGATGTGACGTCGACGCAGTGGCCGGGATACAACCCTCACACGCGCGTGCTGGACATGCCCGCGGCCGTCGCGGGTGGTGCGCGCGCACTCACGCACGCAGACCTTTTGGACATGGTCTGTGGGACCGTCCTCGATTGGATGGTAACGATCTCCGTACGTCTCCTCCCTACCTATCGCTCTCTTTCCCCAGTGCTGATCGTGGCTGTTCACAGAACTCGCGACACATCGCGTGTTGCCAGCCGGGATGGGCTGTAGGCCTTGACCGGATCACGTTCAAGGACGTACACGTGGTTGGCATGGTCGAGGTGGAGGGGTATGTACGGAAGTGGGTACCCCTACTAGAGGTTGAAATGCGTGCCGCCGACGTGTAGGTCGGTAGCAGCGCAATTTTTCTTCTTCCTTTATTTATTTTAGATATGGTGTAATGGTTGAGCTCTATCGCTCCTAATCAAAATCCAGCTACAGCTTAATGTGTTCACTTGCTTCGACAGTATGCCCAACATGTCGGAGACTGTAGAAATGGTGCGCGCCTCATGAGCTACAAAACGTGCTGCTTATCCTTGTGCCGAGCTCTGCACTCCACCACTTAATTGCCCTTTCCCGTAACTTCTTATACGCACCCTGATCACGCAAGGCTGATCCACGCTTTAAAGGCTACATTGCAGAATGTCCAAGTCCGATTACAAACAAAGTACAACGCAGCGACCACGAAGTCCGTCAAATCGTCCATCAAACTATCGTTGCACTACATCACTGAAGGCTGATCAGATTGATAGCCTTGTGCGGGAGGTCCTATACTCAGGTCAGCCCGTCCCCCTAGTATAGGAGCCGAACAGGAGCTCACCTTCAGTAGAAGCCGCAAGCAGAGGGCTCGACCGAGGTAACATAGGCCTCGAGGCTGCCGAGTTGCTCGGCCTCAGCGTCCGCGAGGGCGTCGAAAGCCTCCTTGGCGATGTTGAAGCCGACACCGGCGGTGTCGATCGCAATGAGGTTGATGCTCTTCCCGTTATACGCCAGGTTCCAGCACGAGCCGCACTCGGGGCTGTTGAAGCCCGAGACGAACACCGAGCCGCCGATGAACGGGAAGTCGGGGAGGTCGCCGAAGGTCGGGAACTTGTAGACCAGCCCGTTCTCCCCGTTCGAGCACGCGACGGAGTTGAGCGACCCCTCGGGGTTGTCGTACGTGCGGTCGAAGGTGACCTTGAGCGTCTGCGGAGCCGGGCCGGCGAGGACGGCGGGCGCGGAGAACGCAGCGGCGACGAGGGCGAGGGCGGCGGTCTTGAACTGCATGGCGAGTATGTGCGAAAGGGAAGAAGAGGTGTGGTGTGCGAAAGAAGAGCGAAGAACTGGGTGAGTTGTGCTGCTGGACAGTAATGGGCTCTCTGTCCATGCTTTTATACTGACGAAGACACAGCGCTACGGTGTCCATGTGCCCACAAGGCCGCTCAAGGTGCCGTGGATGAGTTGAGTTTGCGCCCAGGAGTTACAGCTGAGCGGGCCAGAGACAGGCGGTCCGAGCCGGTCTCTGCGCTCGTTGACGGCGGTAGTTTCAGACAGCGGTGCCGGTGTACGCCACATAGAGTAAGTCTAGATTGGTTCCCTATACGACCTTACATAGAGTATTGACGGCCTCGCATTACCGCTCCAAGCCCTCCAGTAGTTTCATTAAGCTAATTACGACAGACGAGGCCCCCTCTTCGCCATGAATTCTCTCGAAACGAGCCACATGCTCGAGCCTCAAATCCAAGCGGTGCACACCATCCTCTCCCTCGCGCGCACGTGCACTGCTCTGGATGGCAAACGCCAAATCTCCAGCGCACGAGGCTGCGAAGCCCCGACCCCACCCTCTGAGTGAGTCGCTCAGCGTGGTAGACGGAAGATTACGTTTTACTGACACTCTTTATGGCCTCTCAGGTGACTTGGGCGACAAGTCAATGTCGGGGTAGTATCACCGATTGAGCCCTCACGTTTCAGGTTGAACGTAACCCTTCCATATGAATCTATAATAACCCCAATATAGAACTGAGTAGCTCTGCGAGTCAAGGGTTCGACGTCTATGCACTAGAAGCTGAGCCCCCCTCTTACTGTGCTGTTGAGGAACCTTCAGAATGACCATGACGTCACCACAATGACTCGGCCTTGCGCGCTTGCGCCGCATACCAATCCGGCGGGGCCACGCGGCGTCGAAGTCCTCCTTTCCTCCGACGACTCCCCAGCAGAAAGGAGGTGCTGCAGCCTTTTAGCGTGGTTTCAGCCGTCGTATTGCCTTGGTGGCACGAGCTCTCCTAGGTGCAGTGTGTATGGAGCCGAAAAGCAGTTCGCTGACACCACCTTCGCGGCAGTGTTCTGAGTGAGCTGAAAGTCATGGGTTCAATTCAACTTGACGCTGCTGACACACGTTCTTACATTAAAGTTAGTCCCGGGCTCGATGCACGCGCTTTTCACGTAACACATAGGGGATAACTGAGGATTGGACTGTTGGGTGGCTCCCAAGGTCCTTGTTGCTTGACCCACTGAACTTTGACCATGGACCATCTACCGCTCATTGTTACACATTCGGCTTTGTATAACCGTGCTCAGACATCCTTCTTGCACCACACAGCTACGGTCGTGGCCACCGCAGCCTACTCTACCACAGGTCGCGGTACGCAGCCGTGGAAACAGGCCTAGGCCGACACAGCAAGGGAATATGTCGCCGATGAACCTTCTTCAGCGCGCCGTGCAGGAGGACCGGAGGACAGGAGACTAGGAAGAGTTTTCGCCGCTAATACGCCCCGCACAGCGGCCATATGCCCGCCCGCGCCTCGAAGAGAAGTGAGCCGGGCTCCGCCCAGTCCAGCGGTGTGGGCGCTGCGCAGCGCCACGCCGGCGATATTTGTACTGCGTGTAGACTAGGACAGCCTCACCGCATACCATTCGGGGTGGCATGCCCACAGGATCCGAGCCTAGGCCAGGTGACCGGGATTATTGCGACGGAATCGGGGCGTGAGGGCTGCGGTTCAAAGAATGATGGACTGCGACGACACCATTTGACCGTATCTTGCCCCTCGTATGTTGTATAAGAGAGCCACATTATATGTCATATCCGTTCACACACTCTCGAGGATCTGAGAACGTACGAGAGTGCTTCATTGAGCAGCAGAAACTACACGGCCTTGCAAACCCACGCACAGAAGATAATTACAGGGGCGCAGGATTGGCCAATGGCACAGTAAGAATATATGTACAGCGAGCTTCGCTAGAGGCTCTTCATTTGATACTTGACCATTCGACGTTGCTGCACATACGGTCACGTCTCTGAGACCAGTGATGGGTTCGGACAACAAGATAACCAAATAATGACCGTAGTATAATAACTAGGAGTTCACGATCAAACAACATCAACATTCAAAAAGTCCGTGGTCCAAGCATCCTCCTCGGCTCCACCCTCCAAGATACCACACTATAACTAATGTTAGCTATAATTGCAACGCGGGCTGGAAGGGATACATACTCTCAGAAACCGCAACCAGAAGCGGGCAGGCTCTCAATAGCGGCCTCGAAGCTCCCCGCCTGTTGCGCGGACGCATCCGCGAGGTAGTCGAATGTCCCCTTTGCGATGTTGAACCCAACGCCCGCCGTGTCCACAGCGAGGAGGTGCACGCTCTTGCCCTTGTACGTCAGCTTCCAGCACGAGCCGCACTGGTCGCTGTTCCACCCTGCGATGAACTGGGAGCCGCCGATCGCGCGGGTCGGGAGGGAGCCGAAAGTGGTGAAGCCCTTGGAGATGAGGCCGTTGTCACCGTTAGAGCAGGCGACGGAGAGAAGGGAAGTGGAAGGGTTGTCGTAGAAGGTGTCGAAGGTGACCTTCAGGGTCTTGGAGGTGTTGCCATTGGCGGGGATGGCAAGCACGGGGGAGAGGACCGCGGAGAGAATGGCGCAAATGGTGGCGGCCTTGAACTGCATGATGAAAAGCGAGGAAGTGGAGGGGGGAAGAGTGATTAAAGTGAGATGTGGGGTAGGAGAAGGTGAAAAGGCGGAAACTGCACTGGTGAAGAAGGAAGCTCATCGCTCGCCCAGCTTTTATACCCTTTGCTCAGGACGATGCGGAGTACGCATGCCCGGTACCCACCTAGGATGTCCCGTATAATTTGCTCTCTCGAGACCATCTGTGACCGTAGAAGGACCGGCAGTCCCGGTGGCGAGCGTTTCACGATGAGCGCACCCATAAACGCCCACTAGGAAATGCCAAGGTGGAGTCGCGACCGGAGCGCGGCCAGCAGTAATATTGTCTTCTCAGCCTTGAGGATTGAATTGCACACAAGCAGTGCAACGAGCGATCGTCTCGCCTTCTGGGCGCGACGTTGAGCGCATTCTACGTACGCTGCATCATCACGAGAATCACTGGTGCCACTGTCCGGATGAGACCGTGGGCGAGGATCGACTGGCTTTGTACCCGCCAAAGAGTATATGCGGTGCTATGAAAGCAAATAGAAGGGAAAAGTCAGTACAGCGGTAAACGAGTTCAGGGATTATTGGTTATGTACCGGCTACGCCTCACGACACCGCCGAGTCGGAGGTCGCTGCATTTGATATAGGCACCCATCTCGACTTCATTTCGTCGCAGTTGAAGTCCAAAACAGTGCTGCGGCCATGAGAGACGAGCGAAATCATCAGTACGGCAACGTCGAGCACCTTCACCTCTATATTTGACTGAAGTTCCTCCAGGACAAGGAGACGGCGAAACGTGATTCTTTCAGCAAACAATTGCACGTCCAGCATATGGAAAGAGTACGCAAGTGGGCGTTTCAAGGCCGTACTAGTGAACAAGTCAAGGAATAAAGGCTGAGTTCCCTGAACATATAAATCCCCATATCGGTGACAAGGGTCGTCAGCCGTACGTATGTCAATGGCGTTGTCGGCATGGCACTAGTCAGAGGTTGAATGTGGATAGTGAACACGAACATTAGCGCCTTGGAACTGGGCGGAAACGTGGCATGTGAACAAGTGATGTCCGAATGTCTCGGACCGCCGACTTAGCCGAGTGGCTCAAAGACACGGGCGCTGGGTTGATCACAACGCAGTCTTGTTCCAAAAACGTCGTAGACCCAAGGGCCCAACTTCTCGATGGTTTATTGTTTACCACCGTCGCCCATCGTCTGCGGTGGGCTGACGTTAATTAGGCCACGTCCCTCACAGAATCCATCGTTCCTCACCCCCCACACCTCTGCCACCCGAAGCTCACGCCCATGTTGATACTCAGGAAAACTGGACTCCCCTTCTTGCCAAGCGACGTTCAAGCGTTGATTTGCTCATCACTCCGTGGTCGTCAAAGAACGTTGGCCGCCCTTGCGCAAACATGCAAGTCGCTGAAGGGCCCTGCTCTTGAGGAGCTGTGGCGCGTCATCCCCTGCTTTGAAGTCATCGTATACACGCTCCCTCCGGACCTGTGGGAGGTGTACGAAGCCGACTACGATACGCATATCGTACGTGGCCACCACAGAGTAGCTGTCGTCTATCTAATCCCACCGTTGCCAGAGAATCCTGCGGGGTATCACTTCTTTGAAGGATCTCGCTCGTCTCCGCTACTACACCCCTCTGGTAAGGGGCGTTGATATCGAACCCAGGTCATCCACTATTCAACTCGACGGATGGTCCAAACTCCTGGCTCATATTGGTCCACGCGATTTCCCGAATCTTGCCTCTGTACAGATGTACCAGGAAACCCTCTTGACCGTGTTATTCCACACCACCCCTATAAACCGCCTTGTCGGAGGGTCTCTACGCGCTCTGCACGTTGAAAGTACCAGAGATCCCTGGTATACACAGGTACCAGATGACAGGGACGGGCTGGAACGCCTCATCGTCATCTATTCCCACCTCAACATACGCTCTCCTCACCTCCAGAATCTTTCCGTCACCGTTGACAAGTTCCACGACGACATTGTCGGTCCCCTCATGGAAGCTGTCTGTGGCCTACATAACCTTCTCCAATGCAAACTAGAAGGCGTCTACATAACACCCCGTGTTCTCGCCCACTTCGCATCCCTTCCCTGGCTTCGAACCTTATTCATTGAAACTTGCGACGACGACTTCGCAGACGGGCTTGGTGTTACTCTATCCAAAGTGGACCGCCCCTTCCCCAAATTACAACGCCTCTCTCTCTTCTTCGAGTACATGCCCCTATGCACGGACCTCATGCGCGCAATCCGGTCCTCGAAACTCGATCAGGTCTTCATCAGCACCGTGGAGCCCGTCTCAGAGGACGAACTCGTCGCCTTCGGGCGCGTTCTGGTCGACCACCCCTCCGTAGGCACCCTCGACCATCTCACCGTCGTGCTGGGACTAATATCCGACACCGACGCGGTGATAGATCCGCTGCCGTCGTCCGCTTTCCTGCCATTCGCGTCACTGCATGGTCTCAGGACGTTCGTAGCTGACGGGACCTCCTTTGCGGGACTGGACGACGCGACGCTAGAAGCCATGGCGCGTGGATGGCCGCGGATAGAGAAGGCCTGGATGGTCCCCATCTGCCGTCCGGTCCCCAGTATAACCGCACGCGCGACGTTTTCCGTGTTCAAGGCTTTTATCGAGCACTGCCCGCGCGTGGTGGAGCTCGGGTTCGCGCTCGAGGACGTCACGCGCGAAGCCATCGGCGCTCTTATCGACGCCCAGACGCGGCCCCGGGGACTCTCCAACTTGACCACGCTTGGGGTTGGCTCTTCGTTCTTGGCGGAGGAAGATGTGCTCGCTGTCGCGGCGCTCTTTTCGCTGTGGTTCCCGCAACCGCTGACCATCCATGAATGGACGAAAGACGACGAGGCAGGCGTGGAACAGGACGAAGAAGTTCGCGAGCTGCTGGAGTTGGGGCAGCGCCACTGGGACCAGGCCAGTACATGTGCAGACGATTGTTTTTGGGTGGTACGAGCAGAAGAACGCTGACGGCGTAGGAACGAGAAAAAGCACGCCACACACGCTGTCAACGTCGCCTCGAATCGGAGCCCCGTGTCGTGACCTTCATGTTTCTGACCTGTGTGTGTGTCAATACATGACAACCGCGCAACTCATTAATGACCTCGTTCCTATCGGACTTGGCTTCTCTCCCCAGGTTTGACACAACCTCCCCGTGATGATCGTTCTCGTTTTTACTTCGCCCCTATGCTACAGTACAGCATTCATGTATACCCTATTTAACCTGTAGCAATAGAAGCATGTATGAGTCTCGGTATCGCAACAAAGATAGACACAGACTTCACTTCACAACAAACAATGTGAACTATAAATGCCTCGTGCCGTCTAATAATTCGTCGTCTCATATGTACCCATCACCGATGAAGATTGCGCCTTCCTTAGCCATCCTACGCCGAGTCGTACCCACAACGCCGAAAACGTCTTCCAGTTGCCCGCCACCGAGCGGCAAGCGCGTTGTTTATCGACGCCGCAGCTCGTGCTAGACCTTACCTGGGGCGTCGATACAAAGGCGTACGCATCTCGGAGAGGCGCATGTGCATTGCCGACGGACTCACTCGCAGGACTTCGACTTCACGCACGAAGCTGACGCGCGACCTTGAATTCGCGTCACACATCGCCCTCTCCGTCATCTTCACCGCAACCAGCCTCCCGCCCCCGCCCTCGCCTTTCGCCCTTGGCGCCCCACCGCCAAGCTCGTGCGAGGACAGCACAGAGCTGCCCTCTCCCTGCGCCTTCCGCTCCTTGCGCGCGGGCCGTGTGCCGTCGATCGCGCGGGGCCTGCGCCCGCAGAGGCTGCGGATGCGCGCGAGGCTCGACGAGCGCACGAGCGCGAGCGCGCCGAGCTGCCCGTCGACATCGCGCGCGAGCCAAACGCTGCTGGACGAGCCCATGCCGAGCGGCTTCACGAGCGCAAGCGCGAGCGACGAGCTCGTGAGCGTGCGCCCTGGCTCGAGCTTCTCGGGCACCGGCGGGATGGGTGGGAGGTGGCTGGACTCGGACAGGGGCGGGCTTGGGGGCCCGAGCACGGACACGTACGGGTTCTCGTCTGGGAGCGCGGTGGGGCGCGGTGTGAGCTGGTGGTGCGGCGACGGCGGCGCGGGTCGACGATGACGACCTGCCCTAGTGCCGAGGTGGGCTCGGTGGCGGCTAGGCGGAGGTCGTCGGTGGGGGGCTCGGTCTGCTCGCCGGCGTGGAAGCGGCGGGCGGCGGAGGAGCCGAGGAGGGCGGTGTCGAGCTGGGAGGGGTCGAGCCTCGAGGTCGACGACGCCGCGGCGCACGTGCGTGCCCGCCTGGGCGGGGGCGGGAGCAGTGTGAGGAGCTCGGGACATGGGCGCTAAGCGAATGTCTTGTTCTTCGTGTCTCCGACTCGAGCATGCCTGGGTCTAATTCTTTACTAACTCCCTCATTGTCTGTGGCGCACCGTGTCTAGACGACTGTCCCCGTGGGAACTGTCGTTACTCGCCCGCAGCACCACCGTATACCAAAGCTCACGCCCACGCTGATGCTTAGAAAAACTGGACTCCCCTTCTTGCCAAGGGATGTTCAAGCGCTGATTTGCACCGAGTCGTTACTCTGTGGTGGTCAAAGATCGCTAACTGCTCTTGCCCAAACGTGTCAGTCACTGAAAGAGTCTGCACTGAAAGAACTCTGGCGTGTCATCCCCTACTTCGAAGTCATCGCGTACACACTGCCTCCAGGTCTATGGACAGCGGGCTGGTCGTATATCGTACGTGACTTCCATAAGGCGGCGACCGCCGCCGTTTATCTGACGCCGTCATTGCCAGAAATTCGTGCGAGACATTACCTCCGATGATTTTGCGCGTACCCGGCACTACGCGTCTCTGGTCAAAGGCGTTGTTATTGATCCTAATCGCAAAATCCTCCAACTCGACGCCGACGATTGGTCCACCCTCCTAGCTCATATCGGCCCATTCGACTTTCCAAATCTCACATTTGTACAGACGTGGCAGAAAAGGCTCTTGGATACGCCATGCCATCCTCCCCCAATATATCGCCTTCTTGGGGGACCTCTGCGATCTCTACGCATTGGAGGTGTCTCAGGGCCAAATTGGGGTCCGGAGGAACCAGATGACACAGACAATCTGGAAAACCTCATCGCACTCTATACCCACCTCGACATACGCTCTCCCCGCCTCGAGACTCTCTCGGTCACCATTGACAAGTTCCACGACGACATTGTCGGTCCCCTCATGGAAGCTGTCTGCGGCCTGCACAATCTTCTCCATTGCACTCTCGAAGGCGTCTTCATAACTCCCCGTGTTCTCATCCACCTCGCTTCCCTTACCTCGCTCCAAACACTCTCAATTCGAGCCCGCAGCGTCGACTTCTCGGACGGGTTTGCTAATACGCTCTCCTCAGTGGACCACCCCTTCTCCGAATTGCAATGCACCGTTCTCTCCTTCGAGTCCATGCCCATATGCATGGAGTTTGTACATGAAATCCAATCTTCAAAACTCAAACAGGTCTCTGTTACCGTCGCTAAATCCGTCTCAGTGGGCGAACTCGTCGCGTTCGGCAGCGCCCTAATCGGCCACCCCTCTGCAGGCACTCTCGAAATACTCAACATGGTGTTGGGAAACTTAGCCGACAACGCTACGGAGGTAGAACCGCTGCCGCCGTCCGAATTTCTGCCATTCGCGTCACTTCGCTGTCTCAGAGAATTTACGGTTTCCGGGCCTCCTTTTGCGGGCCTGGACGACGCGACGCTCGAGGCTATGGCGCGTGGATGGCCAGAGTTACGGAAGGCGTGGATGGTCCCCGTCTGGCGTCCAGTGGCCAGCATAACTGACCGCGCAACACTATTCGCGCTCAATGCGTTCATCAAGCACTGTCCGCACATGGTAGAGCTTGGCTTCGAGCTCGAAGATATCACACGCGAAGCTGTTGAAGCCTCCATCGAAGCCCAGACGCGACCACATGGAATCTTCAACTTTACCACGCTCGGCGTGGGCTCTTCATTCTTGGCGAGGGAGGACTGTCACACTGTTGCATCACTCTTTTCATTATGGTTCCCACAGCGGGCCCCAGAGATTTTTAGCTGGACGTTCAAAGGCAACGATCTCGGTGGGGAGGAGAACAAAGAAGTCCTCTGTCGACTAGATCAGGCGCAACGTAACTGGTTCGTGGCGGGATGGTGGTCCGAGAGGAAATTTTGGCCGGTACGAGAGGAAGAACGCCTGTGGCGTAGGCGCCAGAAAAGGCTCATGACGTGGGCTACCGACGTCGTCTTGGATCCAATTTCTGCGTTATAACCATCGTGTCTTCAATAGGTGTGTACGTCAATGCGCATGGCTACTGGGCAATTCACTGATGTCGACGCAGGCCTATTTAGGACCTTGCTATTCGAACACTCGACCTTTCCATTCACGCTGCTCAGTGCTTGACTTGAAGCAAAGTCCTTTCAAGACGACGGTGTCCCTTCGTTCCTGTGCTACGCCACAACCTTCTTCCGCTATCATCGTCTATCTCACTTGTACCTTCTGGAGCATATGTAATTTATGTTTTGACAGCTCAGCTCATAGACTATGCATCGCTGATATTGAAGACTATCAGCGTACTCAGAGCTTTGTACTGAAACACTAGAGCGTCTAGAGGGCCCTATGAACTTGAGGCTCTCTCCAACTCGTCTATTTGCATCCTCAATCGCACAGCGGCGTGCCGCCTAGGAGGGAGACGAGCGGGATTCTCGTGGACCTGTAGGAATCTGATAGCTAGTGGGGGTAAGGGGTAGAATCTAGGGATAGGAAGATAGGTATCCGTGCCGATGCACTGTAGTAGAGCCGACTATAAGTGGCAAGCCGCGGTGAGCACGGCTGTCACTTGGTTCAATGTAGTGTGAGAAGGTTCACTGTAAAACGTGTACATAGATATAGGCATATGGCATATTGATACATAGTTGACATACAGAAGAGTCACACTGCCTCCGCGCAAAAACATCAACAAGCCCGTTTGTTCTGGGATTTACCAGCATTCATGCTAGCGTGAATCTTCACGTACTCAGGGCCGAGGTCTTGGGGAGACGGGATACTCTTCCAGCCGGTTCTCTTCAGGGGCGTTAGGATCTCCTTACAGGCGGCCTTCAGTTCCTTGTCAAACACCTTGTCCCCAACCCTGACGAACTGTAGAATCACTAGTCTGGCTTGATGGATCCCCCGCTCGAATCTGACGATTTCGTCTTCGACTTTCTCCGGACGCATACTCTTCGGATAGCTGTCATAGCGAATCCTGCCGGCCACCATTCGGTCCTGTACGTCCCCGGCAAGGAATCAACGTATCAGCGCGTGCGAACGACACAGCAATGAATGGAAGAACGCACCGATTCAGGCAGCTCGCGCCATGCCCGTGCTGGCAGATAGACGTCAAGATGATGTGCGATGTAGACACC
>FTLJ01000490.1:0-41846 GCA_900155495.1 Porogramme epimiltina
GGGGTGGGGGGCGCAGAAGGTAAAGGGGGGGAAGCATGGAGGAGGGGAGGAGAGGGCATAGACGCGTCGTGCTCGCTGAGGCGTGCGTGGTTCGTATACGAGGTCCGTCATACAGTATAAACAAAGGTCAAGATGAAGGGGGTCCGCGAGGGCGCACAGCGGCGGAGGGAGGGAGAAGGAGCACACGCTCACACCTCGACCTCGCACCGGCCCGCGTCGACCCACTCCTCCCAGCGCACGTCGTCCTCGTCCGCGGGCGCGTCCACGTCGTCGAGCTGCGGCAGCATCGCCTCGTCCTCGTCCAGGACCGGCGCGGGGTCCGTCTGCTCGAGCGCGTCCGCGAGGAACGCCGCCTCCGCCGCGGCGACCTCCTCGACCGTCCGTCGGCGCACGCGCGCGAGCGCCTCGTCCAGACGCCGGAAGTTGTTCGACTCTTGCGCGAACTTGCGGTGCTTCTTGCTCTTGATGTGCTATGGGCGTGTGGTGTGTCAGCCGTGTTGGAGCGCGGGGACAGAGGGGTAGGGGAGGAGGGAGATGAGGGGGGAGGGGGCACGTACCTCACGGAAGTCCTCAAACTTGAGGCGGCAGCACTCGCAGTAGCCGGGCTTGGACGCCTCGTCGCGCTTCGGGAGCTTGAGCGTCGTCGTGCTCTTGCTCTTCCGCAGGAACTTGGCGCGCTCCGGGATCGTCGCCGGCGGGCCCATCACGTTCTCCTTGTTCCCCCTCTCCGCGGTGGGCAGCGCCGAGCCGTTCGCGGACACGGACGCGGACGCGCGCCGCGGCATCGTCACCTGGTGCTGCATCTTCTCGCGGAGGTGCGGGGGCAGCGTGAGCGAGCGCAGCGGGCCCGCGGTGGACGTGCCGCCGCCGGTCGTCGACGCGATGCTGACGCTGTTGCCCGACGCGGCCATGTACGCGCCCGAGGCGAGGTAGCCGGACGCGTTCACGGACTCGGGCTGGGTCTCCTCGAGGAAGTCCGCGTCGAGGTCGACGAAGCCGTCGAGCGCGGGGGAGGGGAGCGTCGCGCTCCGGCGCAGGTTGTTCATCGACGCGCTCCGGCGGAGGTCGTGCTGCTGCGCCGCCGCGGCGCGCTGCCGGAGCTGCAGGGCCTTGCGTTTCCGCTCGCGTTGTGCGAGCTGCGCCTTGCGCAGAGCACGCTCCTCCACGCGCTCCTTCTCTGCCTTCTCCACTTTCTGTCTCCGGCGCTCCTCTTTGTCGTCATACTCCAGGAAAGGCCCGCGCGACAGAGGATGGCAGTAAAGCACGGGCCATGCGCCCATCTCTTTGCCGTCCTTCCCTCGTTGAATCGGGTACTCCGTCGCGGCGATGGTAGCGAGCTCTTGACGGATGTCTTCTACGAGGACGAAATAGCTGTCCTTGGAGAAGTACGTGTAATCATGGCGGCGTTGGGTAGGATCGCGTTCCATGGTTCCATGCAGCTGCTCTGACTTGAGTAGGGTTGCCAGGTGCTCGTGTCGATTGGGGAGGGTGCCATTGGAAGTAGAAGCGCGGGGCACGTCGCAACGGTCGAGGATGCTGTGGAGTTTGGCAGCCGACCAAATCTTCATCCCAAGCTGTTTCGCCTTGTCCAGAGAAGTTCCGCCAGTCGCGGCGTTTGTGGGAGCACTACGCCGAGCGTAAGTTTCGAATAGCCGCGTAGTTGGTTTTCAAAATCCTCACCGGCCGCGAAGTCTTATCGGGCTACCTAGCGCACCGGGTGTAGCTGCGGCTGTTGCAGACGCTCCACGCTTAGCAGGGGCCTTTTCCTTGTTCTCCTTATCATCTATGTCGTGTAGGGTAATGAAGTGGGTGATCTCCCTAGAGAAGAATTTCTCGTGTCTCTGATAGGCAAGAAGTCGTGGCCATTGTTCCGACGGAGCAATGAGATGATGTCACGAAGGTTGATGAGAGAACTTACGGCTCCCATGTAAGCTACTCTCTTCTCTAAATGGGTCCTCGTCGTGCTCTCCGGGTTGTCCAATTCGAAGTCGAAGTAAAAGACCCAGCCAGGGAACGCACGGGTATACCTGGTCTTGAAAACTTCTTCTCGGTCTGACCTGTCCTTTTCCTTCTGCCTCTCCTTTTCCTTCTTCGCCTCTGCTCGAGCGGCCGCAGCGGGGGTGGGCGACTCTTGGACCACCGGAGCACGCGACGCGTTGGTCTTCGCGCGTTTGGAGCTGTGGTCACGGAGCTCCTCCGTAGGTTCTGGGGAGAGCGGACGCTTCACCGCAGACTGTTTCTTCAGCGTCGTGCGACATGGGGAGATGGGCATGCCCGAGTCGTTGAGCTGAGATCGTGTGGCTAGCGGGTTGCGGAGGAGGGGGGCGGCTGTGGCCATGCGGGGTTGTTGTGGGCAGCGCGTGCGACCCCTTAGCGAGGATGAGATCGAGTATGCAAGAAGCAAGAGGAGGCGTGGTGAAAGGATGTGTGGAAAGAAGGCAAGGGGGCGTGGTCGGCGTCAGGACGCGGTCGACTGGGGAGCGCTGGCGTGAAGAGACGCGTGACGAAACGATCTGGTTCATCAATCCAAACAAATAACGCGTGTTTTCGACGCGTCGTCTGTTGTCCGTCTCTCGTGGTCTTGACGGCGCATAATCCGCTGCAATGCCACTGCAAGCTCCGGCTCGCTGACAGAATGCGCCCGAATTATATGAATCTTTGGAGAACTCTCAGCTGACTGTGCTGTACAACCCTTCCTAAACTTGCAACCATATGAGGATATGTCAAACGGGTCCTCCGAGTAAGCTTAAGACCACTTCTACGCCACGACATACAAGAGGTAAATACTATTTCATCTTTGCCAGGGTGCGAAGCTTGCACAGGGAACCCAAGTCAGATACGTTGTTGAAAGGGTTTGAATGCGGGGAGTTGTGGCAACTCGGACTCCGCGGAACGCCCGCTGAACGATCAACTTCCCACACTTCACGTGACCGTGCCAGACTGAAGACGTGCTGTGACGACGCGTCGCGTCACGAGGATGTCACGATATTTCGCATTCTGAGCCTACGTCTCTTTGGCTCCCGACCACTGGCTTCCTCTTCAATCCATCACTGCCCTCTACCGCGGAGCTAACGCTCTCATTATCATTATGCATGAATCATGGCTCCCTCCTGTCTCGCCATTGCAAGATCATGTAGTCACTTCGAAGGCTCTTGACCCCTTGCCGGTGCTCAATCCGCATTTCTTCATCCCACGTCTCGAAGACAAGCCTCAGAATCCTATCATGGATACCTTGCGTATAATGCAAAATCGTTTGCACGACCATCCTCCGCCGCCTACATTTGTGCTGCCCCCAGAACTCCATGCGCTTTCAGAAGACACCTTGCTCTTCGCCGAGAAGCGACGAAATGCTCTGGAGTCGTTATGGGAGCTTGCCGCTGCAAGGAAGAGCGGGTTTGGTGTGAGTAATGTGTTTGCTTTACTGTAGTGCTGCCTACAATACTCGTGTTACAATCAGAATCAAGCCCTCTCATGGGATGCGCTTCGTCCATCCTTTAATGGAGAGGCCGCCCCATCGTCGTTCTTGTCAGAACAGTCTACGGAGGCGTTCGCCTCCGCACGATATCAGTAAGCTCTTCTGTATATTGCGTACATGGACTATCAGTGATACTCTCCCTCAAGCCTTCGCCCCCCATTACAACATCCGGATGTTCAGCTTGTCTATGTTCAAGTTCCTGATCTTTTCCAGTCCTTGCTCCTCACTGTATGCGGTACCTCATCACATTTACATATATGGAACTCCTCTCTGCAGAAGTTTGTCCTGAGGAATCTCCAAGGAAGAAAGCGAGGGGAGATTGTCATTGTTAGCAAGGACGAGGTATTGAGTGCAAGGTTTGTTTCCTTTCACCATAAATCGGCAATCGTGTGCTTATTGGTCCCGCCAGCCTACTCAAGCGATTTCTAACCATTGGAAATTTAATGAGACGGCTTGAGCAGCTGACAGATGATCGAGAGAGGCAAGCTATCACGATTCCTACCAAAATCATCTCTACTAACACCTACACAACTGGGTGCAGCCATCTTTCCGACAGGTCTACCCCCATTAAGCATGCGTTCGCCCATGCGCTCTCCTCCGTCCTGGGATGCATACGCCAGAATGCTGAAAGGATCCCGCCCGACCTCCAAGCCACACCTAACGCGGATGCTAGGTTAATGGCTCTATGGACTAAGTACGAAAGTATGGAAAACGTCCTTGAAGCATTGGCCGCCTTATGTGGACGGGTATGTACATTCTCTTGCCCCGTTATCGCCTGCTGAATAAGCGGCCCAGGAGGAACACATTGATCCACAAGATTATATACCGATTCCCTCAGCACCAGCTGCCCTGCTTTCACTCATATACCGACACTTGAATGATCTTCTTGAACGCTCTGCGCCTCGCGTCGTCACCGCGACGATTGCCTACATACTCACCACAACCTCAAACGGATATTTCCAAACCCTGTGCACATCAGTGGGGTATAACACGTCTAACTCACGCGGCCAACTACCCCCACACAAAGATCGGCAATACACTCGAAGGCAGGGTAGCGGCGACATTGTGGGTGACGACTACGACCATGTGAACGAGCGCCCGGAGGAAGAAATCGATACAGACCTCATCGACTTCCCGGAATTCATTCCTCCAGAAATCGAGGAGATCTTGTCCCGAGCACGAAAGTCGCTAGTTCTTCTGCGCGCGGCCGATCCGGACAATCCACTTCTGACCAGCATCCTAATGCATCCGGATATCGAGTGGCTGTGGACGGAAGAGCAACTCGATAACATGGAGGACGGAATATCACTCGGCCAGGTCATCCGGCCACCACCACATTTGGCTGCTGCCCATACTTTTACACCTGAAGCTTCATCTTCATCCACCGCGGAGGTCTTGCAGGCTTTCAGGATATTCGACCTCGTTCCAGGCGAACACAACACGGGCAACGTCGCCGCGTCCAGTGGCCTACTTTCCGGTTCCCGATCGGCTTCCGCCCTCCGCGAATTCCTTGATAGTTTTCCTCCTACGCTCCCCCCATCCACTCCGACACTGGCCCATCTCACGTCGCGGGTGCTCGCACCGCTCGTCGCCCACGCCCAGGCTCTCTCGGGTGCTCTCGTAGCGCGATTCCTTGCACCCACGACACACCTCCACCTACACACCCACTTGGTTCTCTTGCGAGGGCACCTTCTCGTCACCGCGCACCCGTTCAAGGCCCGGCTCCAAGACGCCCTCTTTTCAGACGCCGAGGACATCAGCGCTCCCGTGGTAGGCTCACGGACGTATGCCGCAGCTGAGGCACGGGAAAACGCGAGGGAGCGGTCCCGCGCGCGGAGCGGGCAGCGTCAGAGCCGGAATCGAGCGGCGAGCGCGGCGGGGGCGAGTGAGAAGGCCAAGAAGACGAGGAGGGCGGTCGGATTGTCCCCGGCGCTGACGATTGGAGACAAGTGGCCACCACTAGGATCGGATCTGAACTTTTTGCTCAGGACGGTGATAGTGGATGCCCTGGAAGACGGAAGAACGATCGGTGTCGAAGACGGCGAGGTGGACGATGTCGCACAAGCGCAGCGTATGATATTGGAAGAGGGCGAGTGGAGACTTGGATTCGCGATTCGCGACATGCCAGTGGGGACGGGGAGGGAGAAGTGGTTGAGCCCGTTGTGTGAGTTAATATTTTGTCATCTCAACAGTTACGTTTGCTAATACATCTATCTTATGTAGCTATCGAGTACGTTTTCCTTGGTGCTATACCCATCTCCGCATGCTAACTCGTTATAATAGGGCGCTGGACTTCTTGTATATGGAATATAACCCTCCCCACCCACTCAACGTGCTGATCACTCCAGGCGTGCTTTCCAAGTACCATCGTATGTTTGCGTTCAACCTGCGCCTCATGCGAGTCGAGAACGTCGTCCGCACCCTCTTCCGCCTCACCCGCCGTGCCGCCCGACCCCTCTTTCCAACACTCACTCCCGCGCACAAGCTCCTCCTGCACTTCCGTTTCGTCGCACACGCATTCATCATGACCCTTGCCTCCTACGTCTACGACATTGCCATCGGAAGCAACATTGACACGTTCCTTGCGCGGCTCGCTGCCGCATCTCCAGCCAACTCGCCGCCGCTCACTGCCAGCACTGGCCCCAGGCCGGAGGGGGGAGCGAAGAGTCCCGGGGCGTTTGCGGACGTGTTCAGCCTGGCGGAATACCACTCGCGCGTGCTTGATGACGTGCTGAGTGCGTGCCTCCTCCGCTCGGGGCAGAAGGCAGTCGGCGATATCCTTCGTGGATGCATGGAGCTCGTGCTAGAGCTCGGCGTCCTCGCGGGAGAATTGCACGACGGGAATTTGGAGGAGTACGAGGCCGCGCCTGCACTCGAGGACCTGTGGCAAAGGTTCAAAGGGAGGATGATCACGTTTGTGAGTACTCTCCCGAGCCCTCAGGAAAGACACTGATGGAAGCTGGTGCAGGTGAAGGTACTGAAGGCGTTGGTTGAGAAAGAGGCGGATAGCGCCAGGCTCGTGCTCAGCGATATCCCACTACATATGATGCAGGGACCGAGACGAGTCTCAGGGACCACCGCAAATCTCCACCAATTGCTCCTCAGACTGAATATGTCGGATTGGTGGACGCGGAAGGACGTACCTCATGCTACTTAAAGCTCAAATGGAGGGTTTGGGGTGTAGCGTCATTATCAGTTGTGTAGACAAATCTGTATTCTGTATTCGATTGTATTCGCTGCAATATTGCTGTGTACAAAACAATGGTGGATGACAAAACTACGACTACGGGGGAGGGCTAGAGATATACTACAGTGAGGTGGAGTGACCTACGACTAACACTATTTGGTATGGTTCCAGGCACGAAGCATCGGCGACATGTAAGGGTCCCGGAAAGTGACATGATGAGTGTATGCGATAACAAAACAATGTGGGACACGGAGACAGGCATATGATAAAGAGCACGTAGCGAGCATGGGTAGGATGACGAGCATAAGGAAAGAGAGCGCGAATAATAAGACTGATAAAGAGATGTGAGCGATACCGAAGGAAACCATCCATTCCATGATATCATGGCGACTCCAGAGAAGCAACTACTGCTCCATGGCGTCCTCAAACCCTACAACCTCGGCGATCGCAGTACTTTGAGCCTGACCGCGTGCCTTGGCTTCACGGGCGATGCGAGCCTGCTCGCGTTGGAAGATTGCGCGCACCTCCTCTTCACGTGCATTAGGAGCGGTGTCGTCCACGCCTAAGCCCAGGCCGCGAGCAACTTCGTCCAGGCGGACTCCCCCGACGAAACTAACTTCCTGGGTGCTTGCGCTGCTGCCATTGAAGGACATGGAGCGGCTGAACGCCTTCTTCCCCGGCTTGCGAGGGGTAGTGGGAAGACTGGCACTCGAGGACAGCGTCAAAAGGCCGACAACCTCCAAAACGCCGGCAAGATCCCCGAACTCGCTCCGGGAGACTGGGGAAAAGACCCCATTTTCGGTCCTATCGAGGATGGTCGTGTAAAAGGCGTGGAGCAGGCCCATCTCGAATGTGGCAATCCTCGGAACTTGTACAGCAGCCGATGACTGCGTCCGCTTGACGGGTGAGCGAGAGGGGGAGGGCGTAGGGGAGCTGCTGATCGCTACTCCGGCTTCGACCGACTTGGTTGCTAGCAGGGCAGCAAGGAGCACAAGGCGATGTTGAAGCCCCAGTTCGCGAACCTTCGTGACAGTCTCGCTATCGCTTGCCTTGCGTGCCACCGCAGGAGTAGCCGTCGGTGCGGACACCGGCGTCGTCTTGCCGGCAGGGGCATATGCCTTGATGGCAGTGAGGATGTGCGAGGGCGTTACGATAGGGACAGGTGCGTTCATCGGGTCCGTCGGCGAAGCTCCGTTGACAGCGATATCAATAGCCCCACGGAGGACCTCGAATATGGCACGGACATCGCCAGTTTGTGACGCAATCTTCTTGGACAGCAAGGTTAGAGCAGGGAGAGGCAAGAATTTCTTGACGCGGTCTGCCGAGCTGGTCTCCTCATGGGTGAGCAGGGACAGCCTTGACTGGAGAATGCTGAGAAGTTGTTCCGGCGTGTAGGGAGCAAAGTGAACCGTGTCGACGCCGACCAGGGATTGGACCGAAAATGTAGTGGAGGATGTCGACGTCAACGTGTGCGTGTTGGCGATACCGACAAGTCTCAAATTGGCAGCACAAGCGTGCGCGAGAGCGAACAAGGGAGAGAGGGCTTGTGCAGTCGAGGCTATATGGTCCAGCTCATCCAGTACGACCACACTACGATGCGGTCTCAGTAAAAGTACGCCAGCAGGGCACGGACCACTCACCATTTCCTCTCGCTAGACCTAAAGGACTTCTCCACGACTTGCTGTGGGACGTCCTTGCCCTTCTTGCCACGTCCTTTCGATTTTGAACCGCTAACGACCATATCCGCTAACTGTTGCCACATAGCATCGATTCCACCGAGCGCCATGCAGTTCACAACGAGAACTTGCACGTTCTGAGCCACGAAGTCCTCCTCGAGTGCCTTCAGAACAGTGTTGACCAACGCTGTCTTGCCAGTGCCGGGTGATCCGGAAATGTACAGCGCGCTGTGGTTGTCCTTGTCCTCCGAGCTAGCTCGGTCTACGAAATGGCGAAGGAATGCTTCGATCCTTGATCGCTCTTGCTCGCGACCGGACATCTGAGGCCCGTCGTTACACGTCGGGCGAAGAAGCGCCCGAACACGAACATGTAGCGGAAGCAAAACCGTCGGAGGGCTTGGTGGTGGTGTGGCCAGAGACAACAGAGAAAGCGATGTGGCCGGTGTGGCCGCCGCAGCTTGACGGAGATTAGATGTCGAAGCATACCGACGAGGCGCTGGTGACCACGTCAGCGATCGGAAAAAAACATAGGCGTGTAATACCCACTGCTAGGACGCGACGAAGATTCATGGACCATCGTGCTGGTCCGTCTCAGAGAACGTGTGAGACGAGAGCTTGTCGGCGAGGCGTTGATTGCCTCGAGCACGAATGGGGGAATGTTCTCTTTGTTGTGATCTCCATCGAGCACCGCCGTTGTGGTTTTTGCACGTTTGGGATTAGGGGTGGGGTCGGGGGTCGGGAGGGTGAACGTGTTCTCCCCGTCGCAGACCGATGGGGCGTCGTGTGCGTCGACGTGTGCGATCTGGTGAGACCGCTTACCGAGAACGGAACCAGCGTTTTCGCGTGGCGGGGCCATCGTAGAGGATGCGAGGGACTTCCTTGGCCTTCACGGGGCTGCGAGGGAGGGTCTCGACGCTGGGGGAGGCGACTCGAGGGAGTCGAGGATGGTTGCGGGAGACAAGACAAGCGCACGCACCAGGCGCTTATGACGGGAATGACGCGCTTTCAAACTCCGCCCAGTCAACGCGACGCGTCTTTCATCGAAAGCACGAAAGCACGTGATCGACGCGTCGCGCGTCATGCACACCACCGGCCTGTGTGCGATGTGTCTGAGTAGCCGCTGGCCGCGGGTTTAGTGCGGACGTGCGAACATAGGCCTCACCAATCGCTTGGCCCAAGTTCTCTTCCTCACGCTGACTGTATTCGGCTCTTTCGTGTGCCGCGCGCAGTACAGCCGGCCACCATGCTTCTCACCTCGTCCCTCACTCTTCCCACTCTCCGCGTTAGACCTCACCTTAGACCTGGTTCGTATTTTAAGATATCCAGACTATGACCACAACGCGGTGCTGGAAAAGCCACTCTGTCCAGAAGGGCAGCGCGATAGTTAGGACAGGAATACAACGAATTTTCAATCTCGTAATGCCATCATTTCGTCTCCCTTTCTAAGTCCCGACGACCATGCTTCTCAAGGAGGCGGTGTGCACCCTCTGGGCGTGCCATATATCGGGGGCATCCGCGGAGTCCCGAACGACGCCCTTCCGTACGGGTTGCCCAGCACCCCCATGCAGTTCCGTATTCCCACTTGGTACTTGCTCGCCCTCGTCTTCGCTCTTCTGACGGGCAGGGGCAGAGCTGCATCGATTCATCTGGAGAGGTTATTTATCAGGTGATTCTCATTTCATCTTACAGTTTGACAGAAGACTCATCCTCAGCAGAGACGACGGAGACGACACCGACTCTGACACCGACGATAGCGACAGCGATTCTGACAACGATGGGAGCCATCACCATGCTGCGATGGCTGGAAGAGCGCACAAACTGAGCAAGGGGGCTATTGCAGGCATTGTGATAGGGTGTCGTGAGTGAAATCCCCATACTCTACTGCGCAGTTGCTTACCGAGGATGTTAGTGCTGCTCTTTCTCCTGTTCCTCATCCTTTGCATGTGTTACTACAGGCGGCGGCGCACGCGGACCCAGGTGAAGCTCGCCAACACGGCCAGAGAAGCCGGCTTCAGTACAACGCCAATGAAGGAGGTCACGTCATCTCCCCTCCTCTCTCAACATACGCATTCCGGGTCGATGGTCCACAGCAGCCCTGTCGTTGCCGCAGGAGCGCCGTACTTCTCTGATCGGGCAGTAAGTCGCGATCCTCAAGTTCTACGCAATCTGCCTCCCGAGGCAAGCAGAGAGACCATCGAAACTTTACCGAACCCATACGACGGGGATACGCCGCCGCAGCCGCCGCCACGCGACGACCTCTCAGCAACATCACCCACCTCACCTGTCTCGCGCCACACGTCGTCCTCGTGGTACGGCGATTCTACCCATAGCTCCAACAGACGCTCCACCGCACCCTCCGCGTGGACGCACGACGAGAGCGGCGTGCCGTTGCTCTCGCGCGGTACGACACACACCAGCCATCGGACCACGTCCTCTAGCCTCCACGACGAACTCTCGGGGTATCAGAAGGCACTAGAGGCACACCATCGCAAGGAGTCGGAGGATGCAGCGATCCGCGAGGAGCGAATCGGCGAGGGCTCTGGAATCCCCGTCGATCCTCCCCCGCTGTACACCGCATCGGAAGGAGCATGAGGAGTACAACTAGAAGTGGAAAAGACGAACGGACTTGTGATGCATACCCTCTCGGACAGTCTTGTACTGCTGCAGATTCCGGTCTGTGTAATGTCTATTGTGATGCTCGTCATGGATAGTCTACGACCTGATCCTTTACGTTTGTTTTACACCCTAAACGTCACCTGATTGAGCCACGCTTGAGGTGAACAGACCGATTTACTCACATATTGCACATGACCCTTTCATCATCCCATACGACAGACTCCCCTTCCACTACGCATGCAGATCGTATCTTCGAGACAAGATACCGCACAAGAGGGATGTCCGAGCTGCGAGCTTCGCGGAAGCGATCTGTGCTATCCGTCTGGCGATCCGCGACTCCGCCGCTTGCCCCTGCGGAGGGTCTTGTAGACCCGAGGACCTCGATTTCCGCCTTGCGCCGTGAGAACAACATGTGTTGGAGCTCTCTCCTAGACAGAGCGACATGCGCGAGTTTGCGGCATTTCCGCTTTGGTTGGGCTCAGAGCTTGTGCGGGACAGCACTCACCTCCACTGCGCCGGCATGCCTTCCCTCTTCAGTAGCGTACGCGCCTGCATCCGATCAGCATGCATGCATGAAGACTCGGAAGCTAGGTCCATTAACGTGCAGGGCACACAAACACGCACCTTCTTCTCGTCATGTTTTGTTATTGGGATCAGGTCGTTCTTCTCGATACCGAGTCTGTGAAAGAGACACCGAGAATGTCGGATTGAGGTTGGCAAGCGGGGATACAAGCACTCACGCCGCGAGCTCAGTGGCCCAGATGCCGATCCATTCCACTCGCGCAGCAGCAAGATGTTCGTTCTCATGATTCATTCGGGCACTGCCGTATTTGTAGACGGAGAGGATGTCTATGCCATACGCATCGCCGTCGACCAATGCGAGGATGGGTATGCTACCGATGCCTCAGCTTAGTCCCAGGCGTGAAGAGGAGAAGAACTTCGTACTGCGATGGAAGGTTGTCCGACAGGGTCTTGACGAGCTGTCGAGTTGCGACGTCGGGATAACCCTTTCCCTGAAACAGTCTAGTGAGCTGGTGTGCTGGAAAATACAGAACACGGGACCCTCGCCGTTACAATCAGTCCCGGACCATGAAGATCGTCGCACGAAGAGAACCCAGTTTGACAGAGAGTCTGGAATATTGCCTGCGTTGCATAATTATTAATGCTGATGCGGAGCAGGAAGCAGCGGTAGAATATATCTTCACCTCCTTTTCTACAACTAGCACCCACTCAAGGTTCTCGCTAACCTCAAAGCGTTCTATATCGTCCGCTTGAGGAATGAGGGTGGCCTGCGGGAGTCGTCGGCACATTTCAAAACGGTGAAAGAGGAGAGGCTAGCCTCGCGTTCACTCATCACAATCACTTCCCCGCTTGTCATGCGAACCGTCAAACAGTGGCCGCACATTAGGCCCTTGGAAGAAGCTCGCTGGGGAGAAGAGGTGCCCATTGAGTAAAGAAAGGAGTACGGCCCGTGCGAACGTACAACGTTCAAATCGGACCGGCTAAGTTTGAGAGTTGCTGCAAGATCGTCGACTAGCTTGATGGGGAGTCAAATGCGTTTCTCCGTCGGTGGATTCGCCGACTAACCCTATCGACGGTAGACTGGGAACGGAACAAGACTACGTCCTTGTAGTACATATCCCTAGGTACCCCGTCAATCGTGGTCAATAAACAACGAGGGAAGGGGATACCGTTTTGTTACTGGGATACCGGTCACAAGGGCTTCATGTACCAGATCGATGACTTTGAATAGTTGGGCTGGGATTGTTCGGATCATTGCAGGCCTTCCAAAAGAGACAGTACATACCGAGAGATTGAGCACTTGGAGTGCTATGAGTTTTGGAGTTACGGGGGAACACAAAATGCCGCATTGGTGTCTGAGTGCTGCAAAAGGGTAAAGTCGCTGATCCCGGATTATATTTATTGTAGTTACCCATTAGATCTACCCCTACTTCTATCTATCAACTTCATAATGATCCTCGTTCCTACGTCTTTTTCCGCTTTTGGCTGGTTATATGCGCTGGATACTTGTGTAAGGAAAGACAGGACTAGTTCCTCTAAGCACGCTAATGCTCCGACACTGTTTCATAGTCAAATCAGAGTATAAGTTCTTGGGCAAGCCACTCACTGGGAGGGCTGTGTGAGTCCATCGAGCATTTCATCTTCAATGACTTCCTGGCTGCCGCCGGACCTCGTATGGTCACTGTATGCATGGCGCTCACAGAGTTCAGGTGTATCTAAAGTTGTCATGAATCTGTCTTTGCGGTATGATACCCTGATTTCGGCGTCCTCGTAGTTTTCCTCGTCAGTGTCCCAGTCCAAAATAATGTCGGTCTCGCTCATGATTGAGATGTTCAAGAGAAGTCGCTCGGTGGTTCCTGGATCGTTATAAGTCAGATATCCCAAGCGGGTTGAATGATCGCTTGCCTCTTAAGTCAAATGTTTTGGGTTATTGAGATAATGCAGGACCGTCGACTTTGTGGGGCTATTTCGAACGACCAGGGAACGCGTTCTTGGATGATGGGAAACACGTCTGGTCACATTGTGACACACCGCGTCGTGTCACGTTTCCGACGGAGGTTGATGAGAGATGGGGCAAAAATTTGGATCGGGATCCAGTCATATAAAACCCATAGTGTCCGCCTGCAAACCTCAAGAGACAACAACAGAGAATATCGTCAACCCCAGTTCTTTACCTCCAACTCGAACCAACTCGGAAGCTGCCTCCAGAAGTCCTCCCGCGCCGCGTCAACAGCGACACCAAATTCCATCCGACAAGCTTCACAAGCGCGATACGCGGCCTTATTCTCCACTCCCGGCTGGTCTTCGCGTGTCTGCATCGCGAGTGCCTCCGCGATTGAGAAGAGTGGGTCACTGTTCCGATTGCAGACCATGCCGTTCACGTCGCGGATGAGCTCGAATGTGATCGCCTCGAACGCCATGTAGCAAGCACGGCGCGCCATCGGGTCCGTTTCGTTGCGGTTGAGGCAAAGTTGTGAGGGCGGGCGGCCTTCGACTGAGGTGACAACGAAAGTGGAGAAATAGCGCGCAGCGTGCTCCTTCCCCCGCAGGACGCGGCAGAGGTCGTCGGTGTCAAGAGCGTGATGGGTCCCGTCGGGAGACATGTGGCCTTCCATGAGCTGGCTGGGCAGGTAGCGGGAAAGATCGTAGAACGCAGACGGAAGAAGTTGCGGGGCATCTATTTCTCGAGCCAACTGTATGACGAGGCTGTGCAAAGTTACAACACTAGAGCTGGCAGTCAATAAATCTGACACTTACATAGGGTGAGGAAGGTCTGGCAGAGGGGCGTAAATGCCGTCAGGAGTAGTAGCGTTCCTTTCGCGAGTTTCCCATGAATCCAATGTCGTCGGCCAGGAAAGACACAAGGTACGCAAGGCAGCCTCACGGAGTGTTTCTACCTCGTACTTCGTAGCTAGGCGCAGGATAGCGGCAGTGGCGATAAAGTCGTCCGCAGAATCATACGATAGGCTACGATAAGATCAGACATTGCGCATCACGACATTCAGAACCACTCACCCGTAGAGCGCTCGTAGGAAGTTGGCGAAGTCATCTGGAGCATCGTCTAGGTAGAGCACAGAGAGACCCTCCAGCAGGCGATCGTCCCCAGACTTTGACGATTTGATGCGCGCGTCCAGGATGCATGAGTGTCGGCATAAGATACCGCGATGGACAATGAAGTACTGTCCCCCAGCGACAATAGACAGGTTGCCGTCCTCGAAGCAAAGGTCCGGGTGTCGAGTCGGGACCTCGTATTCATCGAGCGGAGAAGCGCACCTGTTGGAACTTAGGTCGGTGTCCATCTCTCCGATAGTTGCTACGTGGTCGGTAGGTTGGGAGGTGGGGATGAGCCTAAATTACCGTATGTTCTCTGGAATAGTTATGCCACTTACAGTCACGTCAGCCTCAGTGGGCTGACTCTTTCGATTCACGAACTGGCTGACATATGTGACGCGGATCTGGCTGAACTGCGACATGGCTCGTGTTTATGCGGTTATTCCTGTTAACATAGAAGAAGTTCTGGAGCTGGAGCAATCACCAATTAAGGGATTTGTGGGCATCTGAAGACCAATAGTAAAGTTCATGGTGGATCGGGCCAAACCTACTGTAGGTCAGATTAGAATACATACTAGACTGTTAACGGTATGCCCCCTGGGGTCAAATGTTGCGCGAGGGGATGTAGGCGGCCTGGCGTTCCATGGTTGCACATATATAAGAGTTGGGGGATGGGCGTCGCGTAAGAAGGTCGGAGTGTTGAATGAGAATGCTGTCGGGGATGACGTGAACTCTATATCCGTGGGAACAGGACCGACCCAGGTCCCTTCCTTTCCTTGGACTCCCCAACACCATCCACGCAAACCTGTCGATCCCTCATTCTCTCCTGCCTTCATATCCTCGTCCTCCCTATTCTGCTGTCTCCTATCTCTGATATTCGATATCCTGCTCGAACGATCGCCGATGGCTGACACACCTACTTCCTCTCCCCGCATTGTCCCTGGAGCCCCGCCTCCGGTGACTAAAACACAAAAGAAGAAACGCAAGGGTGGGAAGGGCAAGGAGGAGAGCGAGAGCTCTCATCTTACCATCCCGGACATCACGACCGCTGCGTCGGTCGAGAAATCCCCGGAGGAGGGCGACATCAAGGAGAGCGTCGCTGCACCCCAGCTCGTAGCTCAAACGTCGGAGGGGCTCCTTACCCCCGCACTCGATGGCAAGCACAGCCCCGTTGTGGAGATGTTGAACAAGAGGTTAAAGACGAATGGGAAGAAGATCGTGAGTAGCTCGTGTCATTAGCCGAAGGCTACTCGTGTGCCCACCGAGGGGTATACGTCATGCCTGCTGGTTTTCCTCGTGTTGCGATGGTTGACCTAATCGGTGTCCTGTGCAGATCAGAGTACAAAGTTACCAGAATGACCCCCCTGAAAAGCTTAACGAGGATCAAAAGCGTCTGTTAAAGCAACTCCCTGCACTCGAGGCCGTGACCAAGGAGCTGGAGGAGGTGAAGAAGGCGATCGAGGTTTGTCACTTTGGATTCTTTGCCCACCAGTTACGCTCACCCATCGCATAGACGCATGAAGCCGAGCTCGCTCAGGATGTCGCGTTCCAGCGTGCCGAGACCGCTAGAGCTGAGGCCGAGAAGACTAAGGCAGCCATTGCGGCTGCGGAGGTGCGCAATTCCTTGTCCCGATCGTGTATTTCCCTCACACTTGCACATGGTAGTCTGAAGTACTTGAGAAGACCGCCGATCTCATTGCATTCCTCAACCTCCACGAAATGCTTTCGCGCGGACACCCTGACGCTCTAGCTCTCGATCTGGGCGAGGCGGACAGCAGGGCTGTTTATTCGATAACAGAGACCCTGCTCCGCGGCTCAACTGAAGCGAAGGTCGAGACGATTCGTGGCCTTTTCTCAGGAGAAGGAGAGCACCTTGATGTCACTTGTGAGTTCACTCACAACGTCTCTTGAGTCTCATCTGACATGTGTGCAGATTCGCGTATTCGGGAGATCCAAGAACTGTTCCTGCGTCCTCCTCCCCCTCAGTCACCTCCTCCCCAGGAGCCACAAGCTCACCCGGCAAGGGAAGAAGAGGTAGCCCCCGTCAGCGGTGTCCCTTCAACAGTCGGTACATCCGAGGGCATTCGCTTCATCATGACGGACGAACTTGCAGAGACGGAAGATGGTCCTGTTGAGTCACAACATATAAGCGACTCGTGGGTCGACGTCGCTGAGGAGAAACCCTCGGTGGAGATCGAGGAGACCATTGTGGAGGGAGAAGTGAACGGCCACACTGTTGTTCAGGACACCATCACGGCCACGATGGAGGTGCGTGTGTTTTCTGAACGTTTTAACCATCTTCAATTAATTGGAATTACCAGATGCCATCCGCCCAGTTGAATTGGGCCGATGAAGACCACGGCGAGCTACCCCCGCTTGCTAATCTTCAGGCACACTATGGCACTTCAGGAGAGACTTCCCCCGCACGTGAGCCAGAGCCTGAGCCCGAGCTGGACAGCGCGCCTGCCTTCGAGGTCCCCGGTACTCCTCGGTCGAACGGCCACGGTACATTCGTGGATGAGGAGGGATTCACGCAGCACAGAGGACGCGGACGCGGTCGCGGTGGCTTCCGAGGCGAGCGCGGTGAACGTGGTGGTTTCCGGGGCGGGTTCCGTGGCGAGCGTGGTTTCCGGGGCGAGCGCGGTGGCCACCGTGGTGAGCATGGCGAGCGTGGTGGCTTCCGAGGTGAGCATGGCGAGCGTGGTGGCTTCCGAGGTGAACATGGCGAGCGCGGCGGCTTCCGAGGTGAACATGGCGAGCGCGGCGGCTTCCGTGGAGAGCGTGGCGAACGCGGTGAGCGTGGTGGCGAACGTGGCGGACGCGGCGGCTTCCGTGGTGGTGACCGTGGTGGTGAGCCCTTTGCTGATTTTGGCACATGTGGATCCCTGCTAAAGTGAATTCCGCCAGGTTTCCGCGGTAGGCCGATACCCGATGGCGAATGGCGTGCGCGCGGAGGACGGGGCCGGGGTCGAGGTTCGTCCTATTGGCTGTCGGTCTCCGCTTCTCTCTGCTGACTTTGTCGATTAGGTTCTGGGCCCCATGAGCCCCGCGGCAGCGCCCCGCCTCCTGCTGCGTAGCATGTGTGAAATTGTGGATTTGGACCTGTGGGTCGGGGAAAAGTGCAAGCAGCTATTGGTCTTGCTCGGACATTTGTTACTTTAGAGCATGATCTGCTGTCTGCGCACGTCTTGTCATGTGCCTTCGCGTATAATGCTCACTACTCAGTTGCTGTCTTGCTCCTAATTTTTGCTCGTACCATGATCTCCGACGTCGACATGTGCGCCTCGAGGTCTGAATACCCGACTCTGAACGTCCGACAAGAACCCGCTATAAACGGAGACCTGACGGCAGCGGTGCTGCAGAACCCCGCGACACGTGGCGAAAATGACGGAGTGGCCGAAAGGCGCGAAATCTTGCCCCGAGATCCGTCGTGTTTCCTGCCTTCAGCCTGCTGCCGCACCACCTGCCCCAATCTGCTCGCCGCGCCTCTCGTCCTCGAACGATCACCACCACCGCCCTCGTCGCGCCCGCCGCTCGTTGCTCATACCTCTCGTTCTCTTCGACGCTTACGCCTGCATACCGTCCCCGCTCTGACCTAGACTCGAATTGAATGCCGACCGGCTCTTCGGCTCGAACTGCGCCATGACATCACCACAACCAGTCGCGACCGCCGCCGCCGTCCAGCCCCAGCGACAGCTGGAGTCCCCATCATCCTCTATCAAGACAGCAGAACAGAGCCAGGAGAAGAGGAAACAGGTCGAGTCGTGGATCAGCCCACAGCTCAGCTTGTATTTCATCGCTGGCGGTGTCGCGGGTGCTACCTCGCGCACCGTCGTCAGCCCCCTCGAGAGGTTGAAGATCATACAGTGAGCAGGATGCATGCTTCCTTATGGAGTCCCGTCCCTGACCGGACGCACGCGGGGCCGTCGGATCGGGTGGTGCTACAGGCAAGTGCAGCCTCCTGGTTCGAACGGACAGTACAAGGGCGTATGGTCCAGTTTAGTCCGCATGTGGAGGGAAGAGGGGTTCAGAGGGTTCATGAGGGGGAACGGAATCAACTGCCTACGCATCGTACCCTATAGGTGCGCCTAGTTTGCAGGTTTGTTTGGCGGGAGGGACTTTGTTCATCGGCGTGCAGCGCCGTCCAGTTCACAACGTACGAGCAGCTGAAGAAAGTAAGCCATATATCGTCTGTAGGCCGCGGCGTGCTCACGGTATATTTGAATGCTCCAGTGGTTTACCGGTTACGGAGCCAAGCAGCTAGATACACCCACGCGACTGTGCGCAGGCGCACTGGCTGGCATCACCTCAGTCTGTGCGCATCTGCGTCCGAATCATGGATGCGCAGTTCCTGACTCAGTTGAGGCATCTTTCCAACAGGCACAACTTATCCTCTAGATCTCATCCGTTCGCGACTATCCATCGCGACAGCGTCCATAGCAATGCAGCCTCCCGCGACTTCAACACCAGCGAGCGCCGCGCAGCCCACACTCGCGTCTGCGTACCACACAGCATCCGCAGCAGCACGACCAACGAATGCGGCGGTTTTCACACCCCAAGATCTCACGATGTGGGGTATGACATTGAAAGTGATGCGAGAAGAAGGCGGGGTACGGGCACTCTACCGCGGGTTGGTGCCTACCGCAATGGGCGTTGCGCCATACGTCGGTGAGGACGCACGGCCAAACGGTATTACGGCCTCTTCTCACGGTGTGAACTCACCCAGGCATCAACTTCGCCGCGTACGAAGCACTGAGAGGCATCATCACACCCCCGGGAAAAACAGGCGTGCATCGGAAGCTTCTTTGTGGTGCGCTGGCGGGCTCCGTTTCTCAGACCCTGACGTACCCGTTCGACGTGCTGCGTCGGAAGATGCAAGTGATGGGGTTGAATGCGTTTGGGTACAAGTACAACGGGGCGTTTGACGCGATGCAAAGCATTGTGCGGACGGAGGGGATCAAGGGCCTTTATCGGGGACTGTGGCCGAACCTGCGTGAGTGCCTCTGTCTCAGGCTGGAGCCAGATTCCCAGATTTTCTGATATTGCGTCATGGGTCAAACACGGTGTGCGGCGTGCTGATGCGGGATCGCAGTGAAAGTCGCGCCGAGCATTGCCACGTCTTTCTTTACTTATGAGCTGGTGAAGGAGTTCCTGGGTGCCTCATGACCACGCTGGTCGGGGGCTACGGGGCGGGGTGGGGCGCTTGGGGCGGTGGTGGTCGCGCGATGACGGCAGTTGGGGCCGTAGATAGACTAGTGCACAATGTAGTGCAAGGATCGTTTGTTCGTTGCACGCGACCCTTGGCTTTGTAGACTATTCGAGGACATGACGACCTGCACATTGGATTAGGCCCATTAATGGCGGATTGTCCCCCGGGCCTGTCGAGATGAAGGGCCATGGAACGCGTGGAAGGGGACAAGGGCCGGGCCAGCGCCGGGGGGCTGATGATTCTGAATCGGGAAGTTCCGCAATTGATTGCAGAGGCCCGAAGTGCCGCCACGGCTGTTGGCTCTCCCCTGCTCCCTTGCGCTCGTCCCTCGATACCCCCTCTCGCGATCGCGCCCACTTATACCAAGGCGACGCGCCAGCACCCCCCCCACCTAGCGTTTATGAACGTCCCATCGGCGTAGGCAGCGTGGAGTTAATACCGGTGAGTGTCCCGTGTCCCGTCCCCCCGAGCACATCACCTCGCCGTGTCCGCGTTGTGCTGGCCCCCACTTACGTTTCTTATCTCACGTTCATCCTCCAGTTTCTCCCATTGACAAGCTTCTATGCACACTTGAGTCTCAGAACCACATATCTTTATCGTTTCCTTCGCCCTATTCTCGGCTGCGGTCCTCCAAAATGCCCATCGCGCCTTCCTCGCAGCTCCGGACCACGGATACCCATGCCCTCTCCAGCAGTGTGCCGACTTCCCTTTCCTCAAGTTCGCTCTCATCCTCCCTTTCCTCTTCGAGGGCGTCATCAGATCTCCTCCCCGCAGCCCCGCTGTCCAATTCAAGTCACTCAGATATCATAACCTCCGATCGTTCCGTGTCCTCGCATTCCTCGTCCACCAAGCACCGGTTCCTCCCGCTCGCCCTCTCGTCCCAGTACTCGCCCACCACCTCTCGCCCTGCCCCTGCAGTCGCCATGGGCCAGAGCTTGGCTCGCCCAGCGGGCCCCGCCACCCCACCACCACTCTCGCCAGCCACGAGTTCATCATCAGGCGCGGGGAGCCGACTGAAGCGCGCCTGGGCCGGTCGCAGGAAGAAGTCGGAGGACATTACGGCTATCCTCTCGGGGGCGGATGGGCTGGCGGGAAGGAGGGGGCGGGAGGCGTCGCCGCCGTCTATGGTGTCGGAGATTGGTGGGGACCTGAGGTTGGACAGACAAACGTCGCGTGGCTTGGGCGGACCGAAACTCCTGAACCTCCAAAACGTTTTCAGTGGTCGGAAGGCGAGTCAACAGCAACAACATCCGAAGCAGGCGGCTGTGATCGGGCCTTGGGCTATGTCGCCGCCGCCGCCGACCCCACCTCCCAAACCGGGAGTCGGGGAGCAGAGGATGCTGTCTACCTCACCTCCATACACGCCGGCGAAGGACACGCAGGTTCCTGCCGCAGCGCCTATCTCAAGACCATCACCACCCCCACATCACGTCCAGCATTCTCGGTATCCCTCGGAGACGGGCGATGCAGGTGCGTCTATGGCTTCCGAGAAGGGTGGCTCGCAGGAAAGGGAGAAGTCGAAGGAGGATTGGAGGAAGAGCGATTCCACCATGGCAAGCCACACAACTGTTCGCCCTGGTGCTCTATCGGGCAACAGGTCACCGCGACCAGTCTCGCTCGCCGAATCGTCGCACTCCGGCAACACGATCGTTCCCCCGGTCAACAAGAGGCTGAGCGCTCTCATCACGGAAGCGGAGTTCACCATGTTTGAAGAGACAGATGGTGCGGTGTCAGAACACGAGTCCATTCCCCGCCCCCCTACATCAGGTCGCCCGTCTCCGACCAACTCTTTGAAGGCGAGGAACCGACGCTCGGCATCGCTCAGCATCGTCTCCGTCCGCCGATCCGTCGACCCCCCTCCCCCCCACTTCAACGCCCAATCCCCCGGCCGCAATTTCAGCGACAACCCGCTTGTGGCAACCCGCGATACTCCCACTTTGACACGCGCCGCCGCCGCAGGTTTCATCGCGCCCGTCAACACTGGTGGGCTGAGTCAATCGACCAGCAGCAACATTCGTGGGCGACTCGCCGCTTGGACGGCAGTGTCAACCCTGCCTCCACCGGCGCCAGTCGAGCGACCACTCCCTTCGCCTCCACCACCACAACCTCGTCGACAACCCGGCCAACCCACTCCCCCTCCCGTCAACCCTACCTTCCGTCAAACCGCCGTGAGCATGACTGGCAGCCTTGCGCCGGCCGCCGGCATCGCGATGGGCTTCGGTAAACGCGCCGTGGAGAAGGTCGGTCGTGCCTGGGGTGGCCTCACCTCCAGCGCGTCCAACCACTCAGGCTACTCCTCGTCGTCGTCGGTCGGCATGTCCGACAGTGCATCCGGGTACGCATCTTCACATAATTCCGGGCCGAACGGGCGGAAGAACAGGCGAAAGGCCCCGCAAGCGTTTTCGAACACGTCGAGCATATCGTCGCTGGCGTCGTCTTCCTCCGAGGACCACTTTGCACCCGCGGGGCCGATCCTCGGCAGGCGGCTTCGGGGCACAAGGCACTCTGGGCTGGTATTCAGGCGGGATCTTCGCTCGTGCGTTCGGGATACCTCGATCGCTGAAGTGCAGATGAGGCTCGCGGCGGGCCAGGAGGCGGGCTCGTTCGGATTCAGGGAGCTGGAAGAGCGCCTACTTCCCGCGCTCGTCCTGCGGTGCGCACAGCACATACTACGTTGGGGCGTCCAAGAGGAGGGTCTATTCCGGTGAGTGGTCAGCTTCTTGCTGCGGCAGTGGTCCGGATATTAATTTGTTCGGCGACGTGCTCAGGATTAGCGGGCGGTCTTCCCACGTCGCAAAGCTCCGCGCTGAATTCGATGCTGGTGAGTCTCTCGATCGTCTCGTGGCGACATGCCTCTCACATCTATTCAGGTGCCGACTACATCTTGGCGGAGTGCGACCCCGGTGACTTGGACCCTCATGCCGTCTCCTCTATTCTCAAGACGTTCCTCCGTGAACGTAAGTCCGTCTTGTGCGTCATGGTCGCTTCGCCGTTAACCTTTGTGTTCAGTACCGGAGCCCGTCTTGACATCTGCCTTGCTGCCGTACTTCGAACAAGCCTTGGCCGATGATCAGATGAGGCGGAGTGAAGATGTGACCAAGCAACCCCCGAAGCCGCTTGCAGACGCCCGGAATGGCTCCAACCTTCCCCTGAGGAAGCCACCTTCCCTGTCGACGCTTGCTATGCCCACATTTGCCGGCGCGCGAGCGATCTCCGAGTCCCAGATATCTGCTTTCTCGTGGCTGATCTCTAAGCTCCCCAGGGAGAACCGCGATTTGGTTTACACTGTTATCGAGCTCATCAAGGCGACCGCCGCTCACAGCAAGGACACCAAGATGCCCCTCGGAAATCTCTTACTCGTGTTCTGCCCCAGTCTGAACATGAGTCCGACCCTTCTCCGCGCCCTGTGCGAAGCCGGCGATATCTGGAATGGACCCCCCGCTCAACAACCACGGCCCACTCAAGATCCAGTGCGGACGAGTGTAGTGGCCGTGGACCCTCCGGCCCCCGGTGACGCCGTTACAACTGTCCGCCTCGTCCCCAAGACGATCGACATGCGCCTTCCGGTAATCGAGCAGGATGACACGCCCGACACGCCCCGCGACAGTCCCGACGATTCGGCATCGTTTGTTTCCGCACTCGAGCCTCCTTCTCATGTCTCAACCCGAACACCCAGTCCTCTGATCTACGGCAGTACCATTCCTCCGCTATCCTCTTCCGACTCCCTCGATTCCTCCTCCCTGTCTGAGGAGCTCGCCTCTCCCGAACCTCCCTTCTGCAAGGGGTCCGGAGATGCAAAGTTCCTCGGCTCCGCACACTCTCTTTCCATCCCCGAAGTCGCGGCGCTGTCCTTGCCGTCCGTCGCACCCCGACCGACGGACATCACAGTGCCCTTCCCATCCACCGGTGGTGGAAGCGTTCCTCATTCACCGGTCACTCATGCCCCGCTCTCCCACCGCAAATCCTACACGCTCCTCTCGTTCCCTCATCTCCGCTCAGAGTCCAGCCCAGAAGCTCTCGATGATGCGAAGCGCCCTAAACGTCCGTCGTTGCATCTCCTGTTCACAAAGAAGTCGACGTCTTCACTACCATCGGGTACGGGGGCGGGCAACATGACATCGCCGTCTACTGCCGTAAGCTTACGCGCGGACACGGGAAGCTCCCCCCCTCGGCTAGACACCGATATATCCTCTTCCCCCATCCATCTTGGGTTCGACCCTGGTGCCAGCCACCTGAGACCTCAGGTCACGATGTCGAGCCGCTCCCCTTCGCCCGCCGCACCATTCAAGCTTGAGGTCCCTAGCCTCGCTGCACGGTCAGACTCTGGAGGCTCTTCGATATTCTCGACCCCGCAATCGACGCCCATCGCGGACTACTACCGCGGTCGGACGACCTCGCTGTTCCTTCCCGACACGTCGGGTGACCTGGAAGTGCCCGCTGGGCGCGGGCGGTCGGCGTCGCAGGTGTCAGAAACGCCGTCCATCGACATCCCGGTGACGGACACGCAAGAGGAAGATTGGACGCAGAGCGTTCTGCTTGCCGCGCAGGCCGGCCAGAGCTCGCAGTCTTGAAGAACACCGCGCCGTCGCGCTGTGTATTGTATATGTTCCTTGTGGCTGGTTCTGCACACGCTGGTGCAGCCGCGCGCGGCCACATGTGGCGCGCTTGCATTCGCGGCTTCGTCTTCGGCGGGGCAAGGGACCCGCCTCTTTTGAAACATGGGCCCATAGTGGACAGTCATTCGTTTTTTTTGCTTGCCTTCGCCGGTCTCGGTCAATCGTGTCGTCTTGTTGTCTTCCCCCGCATTCCCCTGCCCCCGCTCCTACATACCGTTCTCGCTCTCGTCTGCATCGCGCATTCACGTATGCCTCGTAGCCACCATATCGTCCGTCGCCTGTCATCCACGTTTGCATTGTCTAGCGTAACGTCTGTGTCGTCGTGCCCGGCGGTCCCAGCATTTTATGACATTAACTAATATTACACGTATCGCAATTCATGGACTCCGTCGTCGCGTGTGCGCGTTATCAATGGATGAGCGCGAATGTGACCTTGAAGATCCCCCCATGACGGCCACACGGGACGGCGGCTTTCTGGGATGCCCGCTGTCGAGCACGTACCCGCTGTATGGCAAGATAGCTTGTATGAGCAGCCCGAGCCTGGGCCGGCGATCCCATGGCCAGTGTGTGGCCGCAAGAGGCGTACATCAGGCCTTATCTGGACGATATGTAGACGGACAACGCGTTGGTGACGTCACGAGATCTGAGAGGGCGCGTCGCGTTGGTCGCGCTCGACAGACGATTAAATGAGGTCGAAGCTCGTCATGGCTCCACAGCTCCCTGCTCTTCCCCTCTGTTCCCCGTCTCCTCTTCGCTCTGCCCGACATGGCTCAGCAGAGCATGCATCTCAAAAAGCTTCACGCGAAGATCTTCGGCGGCCAGGACAACGGCGCCGACGTCAAGGACGACGACAAGGCAAAGGCCAACGCCGACTCTCCTTCGCTCACGATCAACATCCCCAACCCCGACGCCTCCCAGCCCGGCCCTGCGCCGCCGAAGCTCGCGAAGACCGATGGCGCGCCACGTGCCAATCAGGACACCCGCACCTTCCGCCAGAGGCTCGTCGACAGCTTGGGCCCCGACTACCACGGCGCGGAGCGCTTCCGCCTCGACCAGGACGGCCGCAAGGAGCGACACTGGAAGCGTTGGGGGCCCTACCTGAGCGACAGGCAGTGGGTGCGTCGCGTTTTTCTTTCCTTTGCCCTCGGCGCCGCCACCTAACGAGCGTTCGACGGCGCATACACACAGGCCACCGTCCGTGAGGACTACTCGTCTAACGGCGATGCATGGAGCCACTTCCCCCACGATCACGCCCGGTCGCGTGTCTATCGTTGGGGCGAGGACGGCCTCGGTGGTATCTCCGACAACCACCAACGTCTGTGCTTCTCGCTGTCGCTCTGGAACGGAAGGGACCATATCCTCAAGGAGCGGCTCTTCGGAGTGACTGGACACCAGGGAAACCATGGCGAGGACGTCAAGGAGCTCTACTACTACCTCGACTCCACCCCGACCCACTCGTACATGAAGTACCTGTACAAGTATCCGCAGAAGGCGTACCCGTACGAGGAGCTCGTTCGCGTGAACCAGAACCGCGACCGTAACACTACCGAGTATGAGATTCTGGACACGGACGCGTTCGCTGAGGACCGGTACTGGGATGTCTTCATGGAGGTGCGCACAGCTCTTTGCTTTACACGCAAACGTGTGCTGACGTTCTTCGCAGTACGCCAAGGACGAACAAGACCCCGACAGCATCTTCGTCCGCATTACTTCGTACAACAGAGGTCCCGAACCTGCCACTTTGCACGTCATCCCTCAGTTCTGGTTCCCCAACACTTGGTCCTGGTCGCAGAACCCCCCTCCGAAGCCCTCTATGTCTCAAGCGGGCGAAGGAGTCATCAAGGCCGTCCACCCGACTCTCGGGAAGGTCAACATGTACTGTCTGCCCTCACCCCCTCCCGTTGACAACAAGGGCGAGCTCGTCGAGAACGATGAAGGCCCGGATGTGATCGACGCAGACCTGCTCTTCACTGAGAACAACACGAACTTTGCCCGTCTTTACGGAGGTGAGAACGAGACACCGTACGTCAAGGACGCCTTCCACGACCACATTATACCCTCCCATCGCCCCCCTCCTACCCATAACGGCCAACCCGGTTTCTTCAAGACTAGGGCCCGCTCCAACTACGCCAGTCATTCCTCTCATGATGATACCAGCTCTGAGGAGGAGCATGCCTCTCGGACCCCTTACCCTGCAGCCCCGTCGTTCGTCAACCCTGCTAAGCGGGGGACCAAGGCAGCGGCGCACTACATATTCCGGGACGTTCCTCCCAACGGCGGCTGTGCCGTCGTGCGTCTCAAGCTCACGCCTCGCACTCCCGTTCAGGACCCCAGCATCGAAGACGAGGTCATCTTCGACGAGCGGGTGGAGGAACGGCGCGAGGAGGCGAACGAGTTCTACGCGGGACTCGTGATGGGGCCCATCAGCGACGACCTCAAGCAGATCATGCGGCAGGCCATCGGTGGTATGCTGTGGACCAAGCAGTACTACCAGTTCATCCAGACGGACTGGCTGAAAGGCGATTCCGCTCAGCCGCCCCCGCCAGCGAACCGTAAATTTATCAGGAACAAGGTACGCTCTCTCGACAATTAGTGGAGTGTTTGTGTACTCAATGTTGCTTTCCCCTTCTAGGACTGGAAGCACCTGTACATTGCCGATGTCCTTTCCATGCCCGACAAGTACGTGCACATGTTGAGTATTTGATTTATGCATCTCTGACGATGTGTAGGTGGGAGTACCCCTTCTTCGCGGCATGGGACACAGCGTTCCACTGCATTCCTCTCGCCATCGTGGATCCGGCTTTCGCGAAGAAGCAGCTCGACCTCCTGACTCGTGAATGGTACATGAAGCCGGACGGGCAGATCCCAGCTTACGAATGGAACTTCGGCGACGTGAACCCTCCCGTGCATGCCTGGTGGGTGGTAATGACCGCGCCTCTAGCTCGTGGCTAATATGCCTTCGTCAGGTCAACGTTCCGCGTGTTCAAGATCGAGCGCAAGCTGTACGGCCGTGAAGACCACCAGTTCTTGGAGCGTGTCTTCCAGAAGCTCCTTTTGAACTTCACATGGTATGATGTTAGCCCCATAAGTTTTACTGTGTTTAACACGTTCCGCAGGTGGGTGAACCGGAAGGACCAAGAAGGAAACAACGTTTTCGAGGGTGGTTTCCTTGGTTTGGACAACATCGGGGTCTTCAACCGCTCAGAGCCTCTCCCTACTGGCGGGAAGCTTCGTCAAGCTGACGGTACTTCGTGGATGGCATTCTACTCCCTCAACATGTATGTTTTATTTTCATCCACAGCAACAGCATTTCTTAAGGTTTCATCTGTTGTCAGGCTGAGCATCGCGTTGGAGCTTGCAAAGATCAATCCGACATATGAGGATATCGCATCCAAGTTCTTCGAGGTACGCTAATTTTGGCCACATCTGCAGCACACTCTAATCTTGTCGCAGCACTTCATTTTCATCTCCGACGCGATGACATATCGCAACCAAGATGACAATGAGTTTAGCTTGTGGAGCGAGCAAGACGGCATGTACTACGACGCCATCCAGTTCGACAACGGCTACACGATGCCGTTGCCCGTTCGCAGTCTCGTTGGTTTGATCCCGCTGTATGCTACGCTGGTGCTTGAGCCCGCCACCATCAACCGTTTCCCTGGGTTCAAGAAGCGCATGCAATGGTTCATTGATAACAGGCGAGGGATGTCGGACCGCAACACGGCAAGCATGAAAAGTACGTGCGGCATTCTATTCTCGGGGTGAACCAACTAATAGGATGTTTCCACCAGCCAAGGGACGCGGAGAACGCCGGCTGTTGGCATTGGCTAGCAAGGACCGCCTGACTAAGATCTTGGAGAAAATGCTCGACGAGGACGAGTTCTTCAGCGAGCACGGCATTCGCTCGTATGTGGAGTCATTATGATGAATGCCTGCGCACGACTCTCATCTTGATTACTAGCCTGTCAAAGAAACACAAAGACCACCCTTGGGGCATGGACGTCAACGGCGAACGGTATGAAGTCAACTACTGGCCCGGAGACTCGAAGTCTGGCATGTTCGGAGGAAACTCCAACTGGCGTGGCCCCATCTGTGGGTTTCCACCTGTTCCATGCATCTCCCCGCGCTTATGTTGCTGTACAGGGTTGGCCGTCAACTTCCTCCTCATCGAGAGTCTGCAACGGTTCCACCAGTTCTACGGCGATGAGCTCCAGGTATGCTTGGCCGCATCGATAGTTTCTGGTCAGCGCTGATCGCATCCCCATAGGTGGAGTGCCCGACCGGAAGCGGGGATTACATGAATCTTGTACAGGTCGCTGAGGAGATCCAGCACCGCATCATTCATATCTTCGGCCGCGACATGGAGGGCAAGCGCGCGACCAACGGCGGCAATCCGAAACTCGACCACGACCCCCACTTCCGGGATTATGTGTGGTTCTACGAGGTGCGCCTTGGCTGGCTCCGCGCGCCCGTTCCGATGATTGATACTTGAGCAGTATTTCCACGCTGACGACGGACGCGGGTTGGGAGCCTCACATCAGACTGGCTGGTATGATCCATTCATCACGCGTACCACTTTCCTGCGCTCATCGTTTGCATAGGTCTGGTATTGTGGCATATCACATCCTGCAGAGCGGCGCGACTTGCAGGCTTGCTAGGACTCCGAAGAGTAAGCGACTCGACTTTCTTCGCCTTCCTGAACAGGCATCGCTGATACACGTCCTACCCAGCCCCCCGCAGTATCGCTCGGCACTACTTCGACGAGACCATCGACGCGCAGTCGGAGTGCGGCGACGAGACTCGCTCCCAGTTCAGCGCGCACAGCGTTGCTGACATGAATACCCTCGGCGACATCTCCCCGGACGCTTTGTAGAACGCGATTGTTTAGCATTTAGGACTGTTGTACACTCGGAACCCGCGCTGTCGTATCCATGCCCCCAAGCCCCCATCGTATAGATCATGTAGAATCTGTCATGCTGTTAGATACACCCGTACGCTCCGTGCGATTTCCGCGGAGGTGGATCATTTACCGTTCCTATCGCTGTTGTTGTTGTTTTCACCGCATGTACCATTACAAGGCCCGTCTGGCCTGTGGTTTCTGACGCTCAATACACGCATGGCTCTGCCATCTTCTGAGCATTTTGCCTTCGCGAACTGACTATCAAGAAGACCCTACGCACATTCCTCGTCCCGTCAGATCCTAGGTAATGATATGTGTCGACCTCAGTTCCTGGTCGCCCCTACTAGATGCCTCCACAGGCACATAATCATTACGCCTCTGGCCCTAAGCAAGTGTGTGGGTTGATGACCACTACATTTTCGCGAGGCACTCGGATAGCGTGGGTGCCACTTACTAAACAAGCCCGTCAGCAACAGTGATCTCAAGGCCACTACTGCTCACCACCGAACGCCACAGCCGGGTACCAGTATTGAGGCCGTTCGCCCCGGAACCCGCATGGAACAACATGGAACGCGTGCGCCTCCGGAGCCCACGCCCAGCTTCGGTCGAGGCGGGGTCGGCGCGCGCCCGCCGTGGCGCGCGGTCGGGGACCACGACGACGACGACGCGCTTGGCTTGGCGCGAAGGCTCCCCCCCGGGCTGGTGCGAAGGTGCGAAGGTGCTGAGGTGCTAAGGTGAGAGCTGCTTTACCGGCGCGGCGGGCCACGGCGACGGTGGTACCCATGGGCCGACGGCGACCCCGGGGCGGCCGAGGAGCCCGCGCGGCCCGCCGCGGTGGGCACGCACACACACACGCATCTGGGGGCGCTGCGCCGGGGAGGTGGGGCGTGGGGGCCGTCGAGGCGTTGGCCTTTGGGAGCTTGGGAGTTTGGGAGCTTGCGAAGGGGGGCGCGAAGACGCGAGATCGTGGCGCGGGCCCGGGTGCGGAGACGGCGCGCGGTGTGCCGTGTCGCGCGGAGATGGCTGGCTAGGGTGGTGGTGGTGGTGGTGGGGGCCGCGCGGGCCACATCTGGGGGACGCATCTACGGTGACGCGTGCCGATGTGGTGGGGAAGTAGGGTGAGTGGCGCTGGGTTAGTTGCCCCGTGAAAGGGTTTTTGACCTCTGCGGGGCGTATGCCGCGGTGAGGGTGTGATGGGCCCTAGGGGAGAGTTTAGTGAAGGCGTTGAGCGGAGATGCGCATACGTACATATGTGGGCGGATGTCTCGGAGAACCGCATAACGCGTGGTTAGCGTACCGCGCACAGTTGTCTGTAGGCGCATAGAGGCAACGAAGCTCGACCGAGGCGAGCCTAGGTTCGCAAGTTAGCACCACCACCACCCGGCGAGGCGTCTGGTAGCCTCCTGGTGGTCGGTGGCTGACGGTGGTCGAACGAAGAATGAATTACGTGACGGCATTCCTGTCTTGGAGTCTCACGATCACTTCGATGATGGCAACACCACTCAGCGACACGTGTCGCGCCTGTGGCGGATTTATCTCCGACGCCCATTGTCGCGTCCTCCCGGCTCCGGCGCTCCCAGTCCCAGTCCTCACCTGCCGCGGTCACGCTCGCGTCCTTGACTGGCCAGGTCTCCAGCGAGAACCGCTTCTCCAGACTCCAGCGTCGGGCGGCGCGCACTAGTACGGTTACGGCCCTGCGGGCGGGTTTCCGCGCGTCGAATTTGTATCGGACAATCGCGCCGGCCCTCGCATGCGCAGCGAGAAGCGCGAGCGAAGAAGTTCTCGCAGGTGGAGAACAGAACAGAAATGCCGACATGCTCCATTATTCCCTGCCCGCGGTCGTCGGTGGGTCATGTAAGCTCGGTCCTCCCTTCCTGAAGACGTGGGTGCGCTGATCTTGCTTCGGTCTCGACGGTAACGGGGCGTGCGGTACGTCATTCGCCTTGCGGTACAGTTAGATGCACGCTTCGCTCCGCGTTCACAGTGGTTCGCTGGCCAGGGTAAAATTTGGAGTCGCAAAGAACAAACTTCGAGGGTACGCCAAAGGGCGAGTCGCTCGCCAAGCGAAGGGCTTCGCACTGACCGTGCGGCGGTTCCCGTTGGTGGCGTAGACCTAGTGATACATTCCAATGCCATAAGCACCTACAGGGCTTGCAGCGTCGAATGTGGTAAACCAAGTACAAGTCCGGCTTGCTCTTAGTTTAGGTGAGCGATTAAAATACCACTCTATCACGCAGCACGCTCGCCCAACGCACTACCGGACACCGCAGTTCCCCATTTGTACTCCGGATTTCCCGGATTTGACCCGTCCGTGTGGCCCTGGACGGTGCCGGGTCCGAGCCTTTGCCTGCCAAACGCTCTCGCCGGCACCGGCCATGAGGCGATGTGTTGCGCGTCCACTACTGGTGTTATTTTCGCTCACGAAGATTGCTCGGCCATATGGTGCACGGATTGCATCGTGGGTGGCGTGTAAACAGGATCGTCGAGGGCTTGTCTCGCACAGCCTGCAGGCAAGAAAAACCGTTGCGTCATCCTCCGCTCGGATGGCCACTGCTCGCGCACGATCGTAGTCGGAACGATGCGTCCGGAGGACGCCTCCGCCGTCATGGCTGTCTTGCTCGGGTTGTTGCGCCATCGGGGCCGTGAAAGATTTGGGCCATTGTTCATACAAGTCTGGTTTCGGAAGGCCCCGTGTGTCCGATCGCGTCCGAGTGTAGAACAACGACGTGCCACCGGCGAGCGCCTCGGCGTCGGTAGAGCGTGATACGCTCTTGTCGTGGTGGCCCCCTCTTCGTGCGCGGCGGCGCCGTGCAGATCTAACCTTCCCCACTTCCGCTCCGGCACATGTTTTCGAAACGGGCTCTCGCCGTGCAGGCAGGGCGGAAGACGATCCATCACGTTTAACCCTGCATCATGTTCAACCATCTTTCTGCACGTCTCGCTTTGGCAGTCCGACCTCAGTTGGACGCTGTCCCATCACCGTCGCACGCACATATCGGGCCCTCTCCCATGTGCCGCCCCCTCAGCGTGGGGGCAGCCCCTTTCCCCGCACTGTTCCCCAGCCGTCTCTGAGCGTCGGAGGCAGTGCGTCACGGTGCCTAAGCCGTCCTCGGACGTGCCATTCAGTCGAGGACGGCAGGCAGCGCCGGGGCCACATTGCAATCCAAGTTACGGTTTGCCCACTAACTCCGGGGCAGATGTCGCCGAGCTGCTGCCGCTCGCCGCTGCGTTGCTCCTGAGTCCTGGGACGCAGCAAGATTGCAGGGGCACGCAGGGCGGGTGATCTGCAGGAGCATGTGCTCCCCTCCCCCCGAGCCGTTCCTGGGCCCCCTTGGCGGGGACTTTGGCGGGCCTGAGGAGAGAGGGGCTGGCGAAGTCTGTCGAATACTTATCGAAGTGCGCGCGCGTGCTGGTCCTGCTTAGGGGGGGCCGCTAGTCACTTCCCGCGAGGGTGGGCGTTCTGCGAGAAGCGTGCAAGTGCCCCGCGTACGGTGGTCTGCTGCACTAGTGGCGGTGTATCGCGTGCGCGTGCTGCTGGCTTAGGGGCGATGGATCGCGCGGCGAGCGGGGGCGCAGCCAGCTGTGGCCGCGCGCCCTACTAAGGAGAATTGAGGGTTTTAAGGTTCGCTTGGGCGGCGAGTGGGTCTTCCGAGTCGCGATGCTGGCTATATTGTGTTTAGGTGATTCGAGGACGGCTAGATGCGGCGCAGTGGGGGCAATTTGTTGGTTGAGCTTAGGAGACCTCAATACCAATGTCGCCCGGGGCAACGCGACGTCCAGACGGGCCCAGACGGGCGCCTAGTTGCCCTCGTCGGCGTGCCGTCCCGTCCCAAGTGTCCTGCGGGTCGCGGCTAGAAGCGGCCCCTGGCAGTCTCTAGGCTAGGAGAGCGATGGGGAGTTGAATGCGGGGCTCTTCTGGTGGGCAGGCGTACGCGTTTCCCGAATACCAGGAACGTCGAAGGTGGCGCCCTGCCCTTGAGCTGGCTTCCACGGGGGATTTTCCAGAGACCGCACTAGTGGGCTTCGGCCGCGCTTGTTTCTGACGTTCTGCGGCCTCCTTCTCCGGACAATTTTTAACGTTCAATCTTTGCTAAATCACCGGCCGTGTTCTCTCCGGGGCCCGTCTGCACCCGCGCTAGAGAAGAGACAAGGTTCGCGCACCGCCGTTGTCGCCGCCCTCGTCGTCGTTGTCGTGGACGACGACAACCCCGTCGCGCGCGCGCGTGCGCGCTCGCTGAGAGAGCCACATCACGGAATGCGGGCGGGCGGCGTCTGTAAGTATGGGCGTGCCGTACGCAGGCCGCGCGCAGGGCCGTTCCACCGAGGTCTTCTGCGCGAGCACCGACAGGGGCGGCCGCGGCTTGCGCGCGCGCTCCCACTCCCAGCGCTCCCAGGGTGCGCTTCCCCCGTGCCACGACGACCGAGGCGAGCGTGCGCCCCGCGCAGCGTCCGTAAGTAAAAAAGCGTCTCAATGGGAGAGCGCGGCGCGGCGCGGCGTCTCCGCCCGCGCGCGACGCGGCTTCTTCGCGCCCGCTTCGCTGGGCAGCGGGCTTGCCTTGAACATCACGTCCCTCGGGCGCCGGGAGCGGCACCCCGCGAGCACCAGAACGACGAGAGGGCGGTCGCCAGGGGGACGGGGTGGGTTGGGAGGAAGGGGGGGGGGGCGCCACGCTCAACGCTCGCGAGTCGCAGGACCGTGGACGAGGAAGGTGGAGGGGCGGGCCACGGCGGACGCAGCGGGACAGTTCTGCGGCTTCTAGTGCGGAGAACTCCCGGGGCGTTCGCGGCGGGAGCCCGCCACCCTGCCGCACGCGCGCGATCACGAGCGAGGCCGCGAGCGCGGTGCAGGGGCGCAGGGGTGCTGCAGGCCGCCTGAACGCCTACTTGGCGGGAGCGCGCGCGCGCGCGTTGTGGCGACGAACGCCTTTGTGGACGGACGGACGGGCGGAACGGCGGGCGGGGCGCGCGCAGTGCGGGTCGAGCGGGGCTTCGTGCGGTTCCATGCCTGGGGGGACAGGCGCGGATCGCCGCAGAGCGGCGGGGGGAGGACGTGCGGTGCGTGCAGGGAGCCGTGCCGCGCCTCGCCGTGCGGACGGGCGGGTGAACGTGCGGATAGGCGGATAGACGAGTAGACGGACGGGCGCACGCACGGGCACACGGGCGGGCGTGCATCCGGCCGACGTCGACGAGCCGCGCGACGGAGGGGGGGAGGAGAGGGGGAGGGGAGGAAAGGAAAGGGAGGAGCGGCGGTTGCGGCATTATTGCGCGCGCGTGCGCGGGGAGTGCACGACGGCCTCTACCCTCCCCCCTCGCCCCCCCCTCGCGGCAGGCGACGACGGTTCTCGGCAGTCTCCCTGCTCGATCTCGGGGGACTGCGCGTACGTGCGTGCCCGCTGCGCGGCTTCCAAGGGGAGCGGCACGTCCATACATACTTGGCTCACTCGGTGTGCGAGCCCGGGGCGTGCGCGGACGGGCACCGCCCGAGCGGGTGCGCGCGGGGAATTCAGACGTGCGGGGTGCGCGTGGGCGTGTGGGCGCGTGGCGGATGGCGAGCCTAAAGTCTGTGAGCGAACGCGGGTGGCCGGGATGCGCGGCGGGCCGTGCGCGAAGCAGTCGACTGGGGCCAATCTCCCTGCCTCACTCTATGAGCGCGGGAACGCGCGCGGCGGATGCTGTGTGGCCTGGGGACGTCGCGTCGCGTCCGCGCGCTGCGCTGACCCGAGCGAGCCCGGGCTCGACGACGATTTCGCCGACGGGCGGCTGGCTCCTGCTGACGCGGACGCATACGTGTGCGGGACGCGCGTCGTCGGAGCGGGGCGGCGCGGCCGTGGTGCTCATGTCGAGACGCGTCCGAGGGGGATGGCAAGATGGCGCGGGCGGGTACGCGCGGCGCGGCCCGACGTCGTCGGCGGCAAACCGACGTGCGCGTTCGTGTGGCGGGGACGGGTGGAGCCATGTGCAATGAATGCAATGCGTGGGCGGAATCGCGAACCGGGCGCACAAAGAGGAAGGAGAGGAAGGGGCGCGTCTGCGATCAGGAAGGTGATGCAGGGCGCACTGGACGGATGTGGATGATTGCTGGATGGCGTTCATCCGGGAGCGGCAGATTCGCTGTCTGTCGGGCGACGTCTCAGCAATGAGCATCTTCTCCCCGACATCCGTGCATGCGCATGGGCCAGGGGCCGGTGCGGGTTGCCGGCGGAGGGGCGCGGGCCCCTGGGGTCGCCGACGGGTATAAAACGGGGGTGCTGGGCCCGCTCGCGCAGCAGGCGGGGACGTGCACGGCCTGTGTACGGATGCAGGAGCAGCACGGGCGGAGAGGGCGGACGTGCGTGCTTTGTGCGTGCCAACGGGCGATGACGCTATGCATGTGCCGACTTCGAGATGGGCGTACGGACGTCGGCGACCGCGATCGGTGTCAGGGAGAAAGCGGTACCGGCGGGAGGCCGGGGGACGCCGGTGTCTGGGCTGGGCGTGTGCGGAGGCAGAGCTGGCCTGTACGAGGGGCACGCCGCGCGGCCGCTGGGAAGGGCGGGCGGAATGTGGCTTACTGGAGGCGGCGAAGGCGGCGAAGGGCCCGGGGCGGGTGCGCGGCGGGTGCGCGGCGAGAGGGGGCTGCTGGCTCCTCGGTGCGTGCCCGGCGTCGGTGTCGGCGGGGCGGGGGTCGGTCGGCCGGCGCCGTTCTGCTCTACGCTGCTCTGCCCTGCACTCGCCACTCGTAGCCCAGCGCGCCAGCGTGGGAGTCGGGAGCAGAAGGAAAAGGCGTCGTCGCCCCGCCCGGGTCGCCCGATGAGATCGAGATGGGAGAGTCTGGGAGACGAAAGGGGCCTGGGTTGATGGGGGCCAAACACAACCACACAGCATGCGGAGTTGATTGTTTGTGAGAAGGGAACGGGCGTCTTCCCAGCGACGGTCAGGCCAGGATCCCGTTCCCGTCTCTATCCCCCATCCATCTCTCAAGCAGCCGTGCTCTACTCTACGCCTTGTCCTCTCTCCTGCTCGAACGAGCCCTCCCTCGCTCCCTCTTCCCGCCATGGCTACTGCCGCAGGCCGCAAAAAGTCTTTGGTCACCTCCCTCCCCCCTAGCATCGATTCCCCCGTCGCCAATAATACCCTCCTCAACAAGGCTGCATCCCAGTCCACATCCCTCTATCAGCAATGCTCCTCTCTACGCAACCGTCTAATGCACCTCCAGGACTTCTCAGACTGGTTCTCCGTCGCAGCTCTCCCAGACTCCTCTCGCCGCTCCACTGACCCCGTAACCCAACTATGGGACGTCTTCGCCCTCGGCGTCCCTCTGTGCTACCTCTTCAACATCCTCCCCTCCGCCCCCTCCCCCATTGCCGTCAACACAGACGTCCGCTCCTTTGACCCGAACAACGAGCGCACAAAGAAGCACGCAATCGCCCTCTTCTCCATGAACGTGAAGCAGGTGCCCGGCTGCGAGGGTTTCACCGTAAGGGATCTCTGGGATCGTAGTTCCACAGACGGCTTCGTCAAGGTGAGCTCCCAATCTCCGGCGATAGTTTGTTGGACTGACGCGACTTTCCCCCAGGTCGTTAGCAACGTGATCAATCTCGTGCAGCAGTTGCCCGAGGATCTCTTCCTGACGTCAACGCCGTCGTCTCCCACGCTGGTTTCCCTCGGGTCAACGGAGTCTCTCACGTCGGACAACACGACGAGCGTAGTTGTCGAGTCTGGCGGTGCCCGGGCCAATATTATCAAAGAGCTCGTGGACACGGAGCGGAAGTATGTGCAGGACCTGGAAGTCATGCAGGTACGCCCTTCCTCGACCTCTATTCGGATGGCCGGGCGGGACTCACCGCATCGCCCGCTATTCAGAAATACTGCGACGAAGCTGTGTCGTGCCTCGACCGCGACACGCTTCATCTGCTTTTCCCCGGCTTGAACAAACTCCTGAACTTTCAGCGAAAGTTCCTCATCAAGGTCGAGAGCATCGCCGAGTTGCCCTGGCACGAGCAGAGATGGGGTCTTCCATTCACCGAGAACGTGAGTCGATCCGCACGTCATGTTCGAACGAGCGATGCTGATTCAGGAATTGCCATTGTGTCCGCGCGCGCGTATTGTGTCCGACGATAATCTAACGGCCGATTGGGGAACAATAGGAGGAGGAATTTGCCGTTTACGAGCCATACTGCGCCAACTACACCATGGCGTCAGAGATTATGCAACAGGAAGAGCATAACCTTGTGGTGCGTACCCTTTCTCCTTCCCTCTGTTCTTGGCGGTCCTGCCTCACCCGGCCGTCTCCTTGGTTCCGTCTGACGCTTACCCTATCTGGCATAGGCGCTTAATTCCATCATCAACGTGAAGGGGGAACTACCCGCCTTCCTAATCAAGCCTGTCCAGCGGATCTGCAAATATCCGCTGCTCTTGGAGGTAATTCCCAGTCCGCCGTTATGATCCCCGGCTAGTATGCTCACATGTCCCCTCTGATAGTCGCTTCTCAAGGCCGTCAGCAACTCAGATTATCCGTACTCTGAGGAGCTCCAGGCTGGTGTCGCTGCTGCAAAGCGCATCACTGATAAGATCAACGAGGCCCAACGACGCGCCGAGAATAACGCGACAGTGAAGAACCTCGAGGGTCGCGTCGAGGACTGGAAGGGGCATCACATCTCCAACTTCGGTGCCCTCCTCCTGGACGACATCTTCAGCGTCACCAAATCCGAGGTAGACCGCGAATATCACGTCTTCCTGTTCGAGAAGATCATCTTGTGCTGCAAAGAGTACATTCCGCAGCCCGGCAACGGCAAGAAGGTCGGCAAGAGCAACTCCATCCTCAAGAAACCCTCCTCTCCGTCAACGCCCATCGGTCTCGCCGGCGCGGGCCCGTCTAACAAGAAGAAGAACACGCCGCTTCTCTTGAAGGGTCGCATCTTCCTCAACAATGTTACGCAGGCCGTGCCCAAGATTAATGCAGGTTGGTTTCCACGCCCCCTTCTCTCCGCTGGATCGTGGCTCAGTGGCGTCATATCTTTCAGGGCAATATTCCCTCGCCGTGTGGTGGCGCGGTGATGACGACCTCGAGTTCTTCACTCTCCGCTGCCGCAACGAGGAACAGCTGAAAATGTGGGAGTCTCAGCTCAACCGCCTCATCCAGGAGACGGCCAATCGGCGGACGTCGGACCGCAACCTTGCGCGCCTCGCGCAAGCTGCGACTAGCTCCTCCCCGCAGATCCGCTCCGCGCATTCGTCCTACGCGCAGGAGCGTAGCTCCATGGTCTCGAACGGCTCTGGCTACAACTCGGCTTTCCCTCAGACGGCATCTATCGGCGGGCGTATGCGGCATCCGTTCGCGGGCGAGGACACGATCCCTTCATCGTCGGCTACTCAGCATTTCAGCACTGGTTACGCGCACGGCCCCCAAGGCTATCCTCCACACGAAGGTTTCGACGTTGACGTCGAGGATGAATACGAGGATTACCCTCCAGCAACTGCCGGTTCTCCATCAGGCCGCGGTACACCCATGGGCGGACAGCGGCGACCGGATTACCCGTATCCCCACAGCGCGCGGTACAGCGGACACGCGACGTCACCAATCACGTCCAACGGGATGGGCTTCCAAGCACCTGCCTCCGCGCGCCCTATCATGTCAAGGAATACGGGCAGCTTCTCGTCTGACGCGAGCATGGCCCGCCCGGCGCTCCGGAGTCAGTTTAGCACAACGCGTCTGCGCGCTACGTACGACCAACAGGACTCTCATTCGCGAGGAGCAAGCCCGATGCCCACGCCCACAATGCATCAACCGATGCGTTCGCGGAGCGCGAGCCAGCCGCAGGCGTACAACCCCCCTCCACAGTCCATCCCCCCTCCGCTTCCGACATCGAACCGGGCCGATTGGACCCAGAGCTCGATGTCAGGGAGCAAGCGTGGGAGCGGATCGAGCCAGTCGACAGACAGCGCTGACTACTCGCCCCACACGAGCAGTTCACCCATCACGCCGTACGGGTCGAGCGAGTCGTCGTTGGCGGGGATGTCGACAAGTCGCTCCATGCGGCACATGGACCAGATGGCCCCGCCGCCACTCAAGGAGGAGCTCCGGCTGTCGCCGCCTGTGAAGATCAAGGTGCACTTCCACGAGGACATCTTCGTCATCCAGGTGCCGCGACACACCGAGTACGCCGAGCTCGTTGACAAGGTCGGGAAGAAGATTCGCCTGTGCGGGCCCCGGCGAGATGACGGTCCGCTCCGGGTGAAGTACAAGGACGAAGACGGCGACCTGGTTTCGTTGGGGTCGACGGAGGACGTGCAGATGGCGTTCGAGTCGTTCCGGCCCGGCAACCAGGTCACGCTCTACGTGCAGTGAGTGCTGCCCGCCGCCCGCCAGGACGCTTTCTCTCTCTCCCCTTCTGTACCGCCCTGCGTCACATCATCAAACCTCGTCGCCTGCATGGCTCCCGCATTCACCGTTCCTGCTCACGACTCCGCATCCGCGCCGTCCTTACATTCATAGCCGCACCCCGCCCATCCATCCCACCACACCCCCCCTCATCGCCTCCACCACCACCATCGCTATCCTGATGTCCGGCATTATCCTTATCTCTGGGGACCTCCGTCAATATGCACACATTCGTTCTTCTGTCTCTGGTTCGCGCGCTCCTCATGACATGTACGATCCTTTCCCGCATCGTCTCTATCTCATCCGCTTTCCCTCGGTACATTAATGCATCTCGATGTCGTCCCGCGTACATTGTTATTCGACCGCGCCCTCGCTGTCGTGTCTTTCGTTTCATTTTACGGACGCAGATGTCCATCTTTACACTCCTTTAGCGTCCCCCGTTCCCCTTCCGCGCTGGTCCCCATAGTCCAGCCATACTGCCGGTCATCAGCCGCGCGGCGCCGTCAGCCGTCCACTAAATACACCCCCACTCGACGACTACACCCCGACCTTCACGCTTTTCCTTCACGCCCTCGTACCATTATCCCCTCCCCTTCTCCCCCCGCGTGGTTGGTCTCCCGAAATGCGGAGCGTGTGCCGCGGGCAGGCGGGGAGGGATGTGGGATGTCCCTCGGCTCGCCGCCCCTCGTGTTGTGCAGGCTACTACGTACCATGTGTATCATCTACTAGAGTTGAACGTTTGCTTATGCTGGCCTCCATGGAATATATTATCTTATTGAATCTCACTTGAACGGGGGGGAGCAGGGGGAGACGGGGGGAAAGGCGCGGACGGGGATTGGCTGGGGGCGGGCGTTGAGTAGAGAATTGAAACTCCGCCGGGAGAGGGGAGGGCCCGCAAGCGCCTGTGCCCCCCTTGGACTCGCTCAGGCTGCCCCCGACGAGTGGAGAAGGACCCCGGGCGAAGACCCATGGCACCAGCACGCCGCGCCGCTCGACGCGACCAGGCCCAGCACCCCCCTCAGCCACAGAACGCCGTCGTCCATGGCGGGGCCCCGCCCGGCGCCGACGAGCCCAACGTGAACGATGAGCTTTTCCTCGACCCCCTCATGGGCACGCCCCTCGCCATCTACGTGGAGAAGGACGTCGAGAACAGGCAGGAGGTCGTCGACCTTATATTGGTGCGTCTACCCCTGCCCCTCTGGGGCCCGCGCGTGCGCCCCACTCGACGCGTCTTGGGCTGGCGGAGCCCTGGGAGGGCTGTTCGTGTGCGCGCGCCAGCGGTTGGACGCGTCGGGTCGGGGCGTAGGGTCGTTGCGGGCCATGCGGTATGTGCCGCCCGAGGAGTGCTCATTTAGGAATCCGGAATACAGAAATGTGGTGGGGTGGTGTCTCCGGGATACGCAGGGGTTGCCTATATTCTAGGTATGTCATTTGCGATTGTGCAGTCTGGCATATAGTAGGGGGGTGGGCGGCGCGGTGTCGTCCCCGTCTGTCCACTCGTACGCCTTCCCGTCCGCTTGCCCGTCCGCTTATACGCCATTTCGCCTTCCAGTTGATCCGCATAAGGAGTCCGGGCAGAGCCTGTACCGCCAGTATGCTGGGAAGAAGGGCAAGATCGTGCTCAATGCCCAATGGGTTATCCGGTGTGTTGAAGCGGGTGCTCTGCAAACCTACCACACCAACTTCGGTGATTGCAAAGTCACCGGCCAGGAAAAGTGGGCAGCCCCTTTGACACCGTTTGCTCGTATGCTATATCTCACTGTGCTTCGAACGCCAGAGTCATCCCTACCATCGTCCATCCTCCGCCCCCTCCGGAGCCGGGTCCGTCGATGCAACACGTGCCCCAGCCCACACACGAAGAGATGGTGCACCAGGTTCATCCGGACCAAGTCCTCCAACAACAGCAACAGCAAGCACAACAGCATCAACATCAGGCCCAGCAGCAGGTCCAACAGCAAGTCCAGCACCAGGCCGCCCAACAGCACCATGCACACTCCCAGCCCCCGCACCCACACCCGCAGGTGATCCCGACACCCCAGGCGATCGCGATGGGCCACCCCGCACCGATCGTCGCGCACACGAGCTCGTTCCCGTACTCGGTGTACCCGCCCGCGATGGACGTCACGCCGCGCGCGCTGCAGCCGCCGACGTCCGGCCCGCCCCAGACGTGGCAGGCCCCGAACGGGATCGCGCCCGCGCAGACGCACCTCGCGCCCCCGCCGCAGGCGCAGCAG
>FTLJ01000491.1:0-26205 GCA_900155495.1 Porogramme epimiltina
GGTGGAGGATGGGGCGGGGGCGGGGACGGGGCGGGCGGAGAGGAAGACGTTGGGCGGGAGAGAAGGAGAAGAGAGCTGGGCCTGGCTTGGACTCGCTCGCAGGGCGCCGTCGTTGGCTGCCATCGGCTCGCCCAATCCGTCTGCTTTGTTCGACCTGTGACGTCTTCCCCCATCATCCCCGTCACCCACGTCACGCGCCCCTTCCCCCGCGGGCATCCCCACCTCTGCCCTGGGCCAAAACGCGGCACGCAGGGCTCATTCCCCGTCCAACGCGTCACACACGGACAGCCAGTGTCCCTCGGAGGTCCATAGCGCGCGTTCACGCCGGCGCACGAACCTGATTCGAGCGACCACGGGGACGCGATGCCTGGTCTGATGTGTGCCAAATGCGGCAGAATGAGGGGAGGGTGACGGTCACAGCTGCGTAAGCGGCACCTCATCATCCCGCAGATTAAACCATCTGTCAGGAACGTCAGCCTTGCGACTGCCCTCGAGCATGCGGGCTCGGCCACGGACATCTCCCCTCGCCCAGTCATCCCCCACGACAAACGTCACCCGCCCCGACGACGTCCTCCACCTCGACCATGCCCGCCGCCAGCCGTCCATCGTCCACAACCTCCCCAACTCCCAAATCCCCCCCTCCCCGCCCTTCCGCCCTCCGCCGCGGCGCACCCTCCATCGGCGGCGAAACACCCAAACTCCTCCGCGCACGCTGCTGCGTTCAATTAATGTAACGGCACAGCGCGCCCGCCACCACCATCGTAATTTATCCCGCCCATGACGGATCTCGCGATCGCGATCCCACACCCCGGGTCCCGGCGCCTCCTGCCCCCCCACCTGCCCCCTGCCGGCCGCGGCACTTTAGCCAAACCCGGGCATGCCGCACAGGCGCACCACCACCACGCCCCCGCCAGCGGCCAGCCTCCGCCTCGCAAAGGTTGCCGGAGGGCCGGTTGCCGACCCTGCGCGGCGCGTCGACTTCCCCGGCGCGCGCGCGCGCTCGCCCGCGTCCGGTCTGTGCTGTTGGGCTTTCGAGAGCTTCATTCCGCTGCCCGTCACGCGCGCGGGTGCGAACATTGAGCAGCGCACCCGCCGCCCGCGCGCACACACACTCCGCCCGCCAACGACGCTCTAAATTGCGGGCGCCGTAGCGAACAACAAGTACAAGTAGCCATAGTACATACATAGGCGCGTCGCGATCGGCGCGCGCGTCCCGGAATGGCGCGCGCACAACGCGCGCCAAATCCAGAGCGACCGACCACCGGCGATGGCAATCGCATTCGAGAGTGTTGACGACCGTCGCCCTCCCGACATTTTTTAGCTTCTCAGATCTCACTGCTAAGTACTTATATAAGTAGTGCGCGTTGCTTAATGAAGCTCGCTGGTGCCGCCCTTACCAACCCCCCTCCCCGCCCAAGAGAGCCTGAACCTGCGCAGTGCGCATCGACGACGGTCGCGCGGCCCCGAGGCGACACCGTATACGCGCGCCTCCATTTGGGACGCCGCGGCGCGGTGGTGCGCAAATGGTGGCACGCACTGTGGCGTCATAGGCTCATGTCCCTTCTCGGACTGGGACACGATCGGCGATCGCGCGACGCGCGAGCAATAGGAGCTCAAGGGGGCCGCCGTGTGCGTGCGTGTATGTGAGACACCGGGGGGAGGCGCCGTGACGTGCGACGGAAAGCAATTATAATCTCTGTCGGAGTCGGAGGGACATGCAAAGACGACAGCTGGGAGAGACGGCGCGCGAGATGAACACTCAACAGATGCGCAGATGAGCCGAATACGGCCTCGGGACGTCGGACGGGACGCACGTCAATCCTCCATTGCAATAGCCTGCATACTGCGTGTCACGTCCAAGGCAGAAACGCCAATCCTACGTCGTGGCGCCTGTCCCAGCCCTGAGCACTGAGTGATCAATTCTGCCGCTGAGCACGAACGCGCACACGAACGAACACGCACATACCTCACGTCATACCCATCGCCGCGAACGCCTCGCCCAGCTCCCCGCCCGCCTCCGCGCCCGCCTCCGCGTCCCCGCACGCATCTCCGCTGCCACCACCGCGCCCCGCCCGACGCCGGCCATCATCATCATCATCAACGTCATCCTCCCCATCTCCTCCCGCCTCTCCATCACCGATGTCCACACCCTCATCGGGCGCGAGCCCGCGCCACCGTTGCACGCGCCCGCGGAGGAGCGCCTCCACGTCGTCCACGGACGCACACCGTCCGAGCGCGGCGCGGAACCGAGCGTACCACGGGCGGCGGCCGCTGTGTAACGTGCATTCCATCAGCGGGGCTGTCGGGCAGAGGCGAAAAAGAGGAAGACGGGGGGCAGCGTGCGAGCAGCGACGCACCACTGGTGCTCGACAAAGTGCCTAACGTGTGTCTGGACGGTCTGCAGCGTCGCCGTGCCGGGGTGCTCGCGGCACAAGTCCAAGTACTCGAGCGAGATAGCGACAGGGTCGGGCACGACGTCCGCGAAGAGGCTGCCCCAACCTCCGTCAGCACGACCTCCAAGCCTCCCGTATGCGCAACATACCACGGATTCGCGAGGAGCGCCTCCCCGACCATGACCCCGTCCGCCCCAGTCTCCTCCGCATTGCCCGCCACGTCCGCCGTTCTCCTCACGTTGCCGTTGCTCACCACCGGGATCTTCACGGCACTCTTGAGCGCCTTGACCTGTGCGAGGTCCGCCGCGCCCGCCCGCCGGCGGCGCGCAGAGACGTGGCGCGCGTGCAGCGTGAGCCACGATGCGCCTGCGGCCTCGAGGCGCGCGCCGAGGAGGGGTGTCGTGGACGCGTCTTGGCAGAGTCTGAGCTTGACAGAGACCGGGACCGGGAGGGAGTGCGAGAGGGCGGAGACTGTGGGTGAGGGGGGTAAGCGCAGTTCTTCGTTCTCGGTGCACGCTCAACGGAAATATGGGGGAGAGGGTACAGATGTGGGTCTGCATACCCCGGCTTGTCGGGACTCGCGGCAGGAGCTCGAGAAGGATCTCAAGCGAGAAAACAGGAGAGCAACTGTGTCTTTAGAACCCCCGATACCAGAGACGCTATGTAACACCACATGAACAGACCAAACCCTACAGCGGATATTGTTCCAGACGTGCCGAGACGAATACGGGGGGCAGGGTCAGGTTCAAAAGTGTCTAGTCGAACTTTTCTGAAGGGCACGGGTGTTCGTGGAGTCGTGGCGGCTTTCTCGGGGAAAGGATAGCTCGTCGCAGCATGGTTGGTCCGCAGCGCACCCTCGGGATCGACCCCAAGGAACCACCAAACATACAACGACAAGATGCCGCAGCATCTATCCGAGGAGCACCGCACACCACAACCGCTCCCCGAGAACTGTCCGTTTCGAGCGGAACAGAGACATGTCGGCAAAGCGAGTACTCACCAATCTGTTCGACGAGCGGCCAGTCCTTCTGTCCGAGCAAGTATCCACCGTAGTGGCCCTCGCGCGCAGCGTCCTGCGGACAGCCCAAGTTGAGGTCTATACTTCTTCACCGCCGCTTTGGTGAGCCTCTCTCTCAACAGCCCCGGTGCGCACGAGGCAGAGTAGAACACGCACCTATGGCATCTGCACGGTCCACCACGGTCCGCGCAGCGCGCACGACTGTCTCCGGGTCGTTCCCGCACAGCTGGACGACGACGGGGGCGTCGGGGCCATCGCGGAGACCACGGGTGTGGAATGCGAGGTAGTCCGGGTCGTCCAGAAGGCGTTCCGGGAGGAACATCTGGGTGTATGCGAGGGAGGCGTTATATTTGCGCACAAGGAGGCGAAAGGGGAGATCGCTCTGGTTGACCATCGGTGCGGCTATTCGAGACAGATCGAGGCCGTGCGGTGTGGGTGACATGCTGTTCGACTTTGTGCTAATGAGTCAAAGCTGTAGCCGTGTGTAGCTGTCGAGTGGGCGATGGAAGAGGTTGAGGTGAGATGGAGGAGAGGCAGATATGTCTTGTCTCGTCTGGGCTGCACAAGCATGATCTAAGATCTAAGATAAGGTTTTGAGGGGGGCGGTAATCTCCGTGATCCACCTCCAGCTCTCCGCTACCCCAACTGCTCTGCTGAGTCTCCTCTCTGTTCTGTTCTGAGATGCGCCGCCATTCCTCGACATGGATGCTATGTCCATTCCCTTCCGGTGCGCATTTGCAACGTCTACAGCTTTGATATTCCTGCTGGTCATCGACACGCCCACCTGATCGTCTGGATGGGTCCGAGGAAGCTTCTGCGGCCAGCCAATGCGCGCGCGGAGTTGACGCGAGGCTGCAGCTGCCCGCGTGATGCAGCCGCGCCCCCGAATCAAGGTGTGCACCCGAGCTGTCTTCACCAGGAAGGGCACCGACGGGTCAGATGACGCATGGCGGTGGAGACCCCCGGCGCCGTCTATGTATGTCCTCTCGACCGCCGCTGCGGCTCAAGTGATGCCACACGCGCACGTATTCCCGGCGCGTGCCCCCTCCGCCGGTTCTCGACGGGCGAGCGCACACGCTTGCATCGTACAGCCCGACGCCGCGTGGCCACGGGGACGGTGGATGACGCACACCGGAACGAGGCCCGGGGGGCGTTGCGGGCTGGCAGGCGAGACGAAACGGGGCCGGCGGGAGGGACCGAGAGCGCGCGAGATGGGTGTTTTCTTTGATCGCGACGTCCGAAGCCCATCCTGTCTTCTTGACCGCCTGCTGGGTCGCCTCCCCCGCCCATATAAGCTTCCCGCCCCCTTCCGCCGTTCTTCCTCCCCTCGCCACCCCGCAGTCCTTCTCTTGTACACCTCCTCTCCCCCTCCGCACTCCACCATCCGTTCTTCAAGCGCTACCTCTTCCACTTCTCCCTCGACACGACCTATTCACGCTCTTCACGTCCCCAAAACCTTCCCCCATGACCTACAAGACGACACCCTTGACGATGCTCTCCCAGCAACCCCGCTGGGTCCTTCTCTCTCTCTTCCTCATCCTCTGGTCCTGGTCCTCCGGCTTTAGACGCGACGCCGGACGCGCAAAGGCGCTCGGGCTCGGCGTCGAGGCCCACGCGCACCCACTCGAGAAAATCTGGCTAAAGAGGCGAGCTGTCGGACTCCCAGAATGCGCACAACAGTGTGCGTTGAATGCGTCCAGCACCGTTGGCTGTGGGGACGGGTTGTGAGTACTCGTTCAACTGTTTCTCCGGGACTGGTATGCGTGTGGGGAGGAATGAACATTCGTTCCGTTTGCCCCCAGGGGCGTGCGCTCCGGGCAAGGGTCATACCACCGTGTTTTGCACTCGCGCTTGTTGCTCAGCTGCTCCCTAAAGCGCCCTCGTTGCACGTCTGAACGTTGCCGCTCACGAAACATTCAGGAACTTCTTGTGCGCGTGCCACAACCCGGCCTTCATGATCGACGCAGTGAACTGTATGACGACCGCGTGCACCACTGGAGAGAAAATAACCGGTCAAACAGACCTGCAGGATGCTTGTCGACTCGTCGGTGAGCATTTGGTTTCGTGTGTCATCGATATAAATATGCGCCCTGACAGTAATCACGCCTCTAGGGACCTCCGTCTCGGGCGGTCCGACAAGCCTCTCCCATAGTTCTACCTCCATTTCCTCTGGTACGCATCCGCTTGTTCTCTTCTGTAACCATACCTCAACGTGATGCATATAGGAATACCCCCAGTCTCCCCACCCGGGTCCTCAGGGACGTCCAGCCAAGCCACGGTCACCGTCACGACGACCGTCTCCGGCTCGTCCCCCGCGACCACCCACCCGTCCAGCACCGCGACCATCACCGTGACCTCCGGTGGTACGTCCCTTCGCTGCCTCGTCCACTTTCCCTACCATTGCTCACCGCTTCCCCTCGCCAGGCTCCACGCTCACCACGACGGTGCTCACGAGCGCCGCGGGGGCCTCGACGTCGGGAGCCGGCACCCCGTCCACAGTCACAACCACGAGCACCAGACCCGCCGCACCCGAGAACGGGAGCACGAGCACAAGCGCCGCCGGGAGCTCCGGTACGAGCGACGCTGTCGCGCTCCATCTGGAGCTTCGGGGGCTCGCAGGCGCGCTCGCCGCCGCATGCATTGGGGTCGCGCTAGGTCTCTGATCACGATATCTTCGGCCGGGCGCGTCTCTTGGTTTCTAGTCGGACCGGGGAGGGCGCGCCTCCCCGGGCTTGTTGTATGTATGTATGATGTGTACGTCTATCCTTTGCTGTGTTGTATCTCTAGCTGTTGTACTCGATCTCCATCTGCAGTCTTGTATGTCATCCCTGTCGAAGAAGCCCCCGGCTTCCCGTGCCCTTCCCTGCTGCGATCAGTCCGTGTTCGGGTTCCCCATGCAAAGAAGACCGGTCGCATATGAGTCACATTCAGGCATGATACACTTCTCTGCATTCCCAACCACCGGGGTTACGCGGCACAGTGCCTCGGGCCTGCGGCTCCGTACCGCCGTTGGAGAATCGAGGTGTGGCATCCCCTGAACGACCGGTTCACGAAGACCACCCTCGCATGCATCCGTAGTGTCCTAAAGTGATCCAGGACCGTCCATCATACGGCCCGCGCCGAGCCGCCCGGAGCTGGACTGGCCATCGAGGCTTGACAAGCGTGGGCGCCGCATCTGTTGACTGAATATCGCACGCCAGGCACAACGCCATTTTAGGTGTGCTAACGCAACCCGGAGGTGACTTGATCTCACCTCGCCAGTGATCTTCCTGTGCAGCTTCTGTTGGCCAGGGGCCTCTTCCTCCCCCGCGCTCAAACAGTTAAATGTTGAATGATACGCATGCGCTTTCACCCCCACAGCCACTCAGCGATCCCCCATGAAGGCAATTCGCAAGTTGCTCAGCCCTACCACCCGCAAGGCCCCGCGAGGCGCGGACCCGCAGGCACCTGCGGCCAGGGAAAAACCAGGCCCGCCACCTCCAAAGGCCCGCCCCGAGCTCCCGCCCGCGATCTGGGAGTACGTCATCACCCTCATCATCTTCTTCAGCAACCAACCCTCCGACCCCACACACGAAGCCTGGCTGCGCACCCTGCACGCCTGCACGGGCGTCTGCAGAGCCTGGCGCGCCTCCGCGCGCCGCTTCGCGCAAAACGACGACACGCTCCTCGTCAACTCGACCTTCCTCGGCGTCCTCGCAGATGCACTCAACTCCAGCCCCGCGCTTGGCGCGTCCCTCCGCGCGGTGCACCTCCTGTGCGCCTCCGCCAACGCGCGCGGCGCGCTCGGGTACCACGCGCACAACGCCGCGACGCGCTTCCTGCCCGCGCTCGCGCCGCACGTGCGCCTCCCGCGCCTCGCGGAGCTCGCGCTCCTCGGGGGCACGCGCGTGCACGGCGACGCGCCCGACGTCGGGGACGACGTGGCGCTCCTCCCGCACCTGCCCCTCCCGCGCGACCTGCCAGCGGTGTACGGGCGCTGGGCGGGCCAGATTCGGGTGCTGGGCGTCGCGGGCGTGACGTTCGCGCAGTTCGGCGACCTCGCGCGGCTCGTGGCGTGCTTCCCGCGTGTTCGGGAGCTCAAGCTCGCGGGCGTACGTTGGTCGGACGTGGGTGACGTCCCGGAGTGCATGGAGCGAGGCGACGGAGGGTTTCTGGGGAGCCTCAAGAAGCTCCTGGTGCGTTTCTCTGCATGCGCGCGTGGCGGGTATACTAATGCTTGCTGAACCGTGAGCAGATGGGCAACCTCCTCCCGGAAGGCTCAGAGCGCATTCTGCGCGCGCTCAAGCCAGAAGCGCCCCAAGAGTTCACGTCGTGTTTATTCTACGATGAGACTCATTCGGAAGGTGCGCTCATTCCCCGCACGTCCCACATGCCCCCCGCGCTGAACCATACATCGCCATAGGGACGCGTCCCAAGTTCATCCCCCTAGACCTCGCGAGGGCGACGCATCTCAGCCGCCTCACACTCGGTGGCATCAGCAAGCTCACCGACCCCGCGTCCGTACAAGCGATGCTCGGTGCGCTCCGCACAACCCTGAGCTCGTGGCGACCGGATGCCGCCGCGGGCGCTCTTTACCTAGAGCTTGGCGTCTCCGCGGTCCCCGTGCCGGAGTACGAGCAGTGGGTCGGCAGTGAGCCGCTCGCGGGGAACCCCCCGAAGCTAAGCGAGTGCAAAGCGTTCTTGAAGGAGCTAGGCCAGATCATCAAGGAGGAATGCCCGCGTGCGTAACTGCTTCGTCTTGCTAGCGAAGTCTAGTGAGAAACTCACTTCACGCTCGTCTAGGACTGCCCCTCGAAACTCTTCTCGTGACGTTTACGAACGTCCCCGGCCCAGTGGAGAACGCGAACTACTGGCGCCCTTTCTTCAAGAACCACGTGTTCCCAACCGGGATGCCGGCGTTGAGCGACAGGCTTATTTTCAGTAAGTGCAAGCTTGTTTCTCTTACCTATTGCGTCGCATTCAGGACTCCGTACGACACTCACGCCCCCATCGGATAGAATTCAGGTCGGATTTAAGATGGCATCAAGAGAGTTCTGACCTCGACGGGGACACCCAGTGATACGGTCGATAGTGGCCCGGTGTGGGAAGCTGCGCTAGCGTGCCTCATGCTCGTCAGCAGCCGTGCATCAAGTAGTAGGTTTATCGGAAACCTAATAACGCAACCACGCCCCTAGGCGTAAAATTAATCGAAGAAGCTAGACTGTGGTCGGTAGATTCGATCGCGTCCTCTTTTTCCGTGGCCCTTGGGTAGAAATTAATAAGGAGGAAGGGTGTGTGGTCTCTAGTTACCGGGTGGACGATCGTGACCAATACTACGGGCTTGTGCCTGATACCTATAATGAGCGAAGGGCAGAGCGAACGGCCAGCTACTACGTATACGATTGACTTACAGAGATGTACCTCCAAACTGCCGCTCTGGCGCCCGGAAGCCGGAAACGCCTCCTGAGCTTTCTCGCGCCATACACTGGCAGCCCTGGTGACATCTGGCTTCACCGTCGGCGGAAATCGCATCTCCACACGAATATTATTGATCGTTCTTCGCCTCAAATCGATATCTGAATCGCACAAGGGTCTAATCAGTCGGATGAAGCTCACGTATGACTCGAAGCCCTAGACCTCTCGGGCTGAGGCCTAAGTAGCGGCAGCGGCGTAGATGGAAAACACCCGGAATGGCCCTGTCACATGATTGATTACCTGTTTCGGTTTGGCTTACTAAACTTACGCTCTACGATACACTTAGTTACTTACTCTTTCAAGTTCACCAGACACCCAAGGGGCCTCGCCCAGTAATGGGTCGGTGCTCGCGGGTCTCTTCTCCTCCTCGCTTGTCCTCCTACGTGTGACTCTCGACGCGGCACGCCGATCATTACAGTTTGGTTCGTCCGCCAAACCCCATCTGGAAGTATGGCCGCGTGAGCCCGAGCCCTCGTTCTCGGCCCTCCCCTCTTCCCCAGTGGTCAGGAGTGTCTTTTGATTCCTTGTCGGACTGGAGAAGGGCGCCTCCCAGATATGTACGTTTATTCCTTGCTGTCTTGCGCCTCTAACTGCTGTACTCGATCCCATTGAAGTATTGTATATAGGTCATCCCCGTCACTTGAAGGAGCCCCGGGTTTTGGAGTCCTGTTCTTCGATGCTGCGATCAGTCCGTGTTCAGATTCCTGGTGGGAAGAAGACTGGACGCGAACTGATCCTTGACAACCGTGGGCGCTGCACCTGTTCGTTGAGTATCGTATCTTAGGCACGACCACAGTTGCAGTGAGGGCTAATACAACCTATCTAGTTCACCCGTGATATTCTTGCGCAGCGAGTCTGTTGGACCCTTCTTTCCCCATGCTCTCAAACAGTTAAAGGCCAAACGATATGAGCGCGCTTTCTCCTCCACAGCTACTCACCGATCCCCCATGAAGGCAATTCTCACGTTGCTCAGCTCTACCGCCCGCGGGATCATATGGAATAGCACGGGGCCAACGACGCCTGGGGCCAAAGAAAATTCGGGCCTGCCACCACCCGAGCCCCTCCCCGAGATCCCGCCCGCCATCTGGGAGGAAGTCATCAACTTCATCGTCCTCTACGGCAGCCACCCCAACGACCCCGCACACGAGGACTGGCTGCGCACAGTGCACACCTGTACGGGCGTCTGCAAGGCGTGGCGCGCCTCTGTCCACCGTTTTACGGTACCAGACAATGGTACTCTCCTCCTCGACTCGACCTGCGTCGGCGTCATAGTGCGCGCGCTCGACCACAGCCCCGTTCTCTCTGCATCCGTCCGTGTGATCAATCTCCTGTGCACTACCGAGAATGTGGGCGGCGCGTTCGGGTACGAGTTGCACAACGCCGCGACGCACTTCTTCCCGGCGCTCGCGCCGCACACGCGCTTCCCACTCCTCCGCGAACTCCGGTTCCTCGGGGTGAGGCGCGCGAGCGGCGGTACGCTCGCAGTGGGGAACGATGTGGAGCTCCTCCCGTACCTGCCCCTCCCGCTCGACCTGCCTGCGGTGTACGCACGTTGGGCGGGCCAGGTACGGGTACTGTGGATCTTGGGTATGACATTCGCCCAGTTCAGCGACCTCATGCAGCTCGTCGCATGCTTCCCACGTGTCCAAGAGCTCCAGCTCGCGACTGTGCGCTGGTCAGACATGGGCGACGACCTGGAGTATTCGAAGCGACTCGGAGGCGATGGAGAGTTTCTGGGGAGCCTGAAGAAGCTTCTGGTGCGTCCACATGCGTGGTGGGTATAGCGCTCGCTGAACTGTGAGTAGGTAAACAACCTCTTATCCGATGGTGTAGAGCGCATTTTGCGCGCGCTCAAGCCACAAGCACCCCAGGAGCTCACATCGTGTTTGTTCTACGACGGGATATATTCCGACGACGGTGCGCTCATACCCCGGATGTTTAAGGTGGCGCGTGCGCTAAACTATACCATCCTTCCCCAGGGACTTGTCCCAAGTTTTTCCCCCTGGACCTCACGAGGATGACGTGCCTCACCCACCTCATACTCGTAGGGGTCAGCAGGCTTCACAACCCAGCATCCGTGCAAGCGATGCTCAGCGCACTCCGCGCAACGCTGCGCTCGTGGCGGCCTTCTGGCGCCGCGGGGCCACTCTGCTTAGAGCTTGACGTCTCGGCTGTCCCCGTGCTGGATTATGAACAGTGGGTCGGCAACGAGCCGCTTTCAGAGAGCCCGCCGAACGTGACCGAGTTCAAGGCGTTCTTGCGAGAGCTAGGCGAGGTCATTATGGAGGAGTGTGCACGTGCGTCACTGCTTCGTCTTGTTGGAGAAGTTTAGTGAGGCCAAGCTTACTTGGTGTTCATCTAGGTCTGCACCTCGAAACACTTCTCGTGACAACCACGAACATCCCTGGACAGGTAGAGGGCTCGGGCTATTGGCACACTTTCTTCAAGAACCATGTGTTCCCAACCGGGATGCCGGCGTTGATCTGCAAGATGGCCTTCGGTAAGTGCAAGCCCGTTTTTCCCGCCTATCAAAATTCCGCACGATACTCACGCGCATACCTGACAGAGTTCAGGCCGGACTTAAGATGGCGTCAAGAGGATTCCGATCTCGATGTGGACACTCAGCGATACGGGAAGCAACGTACCCCGTGCTCGTGAACGGCCGTGCATCAAGAAAGTGCATTGGATGCCTAATAACGCAGCCACACCCCCTAGTCGTGACTAGTAACTATACTTGGAGAAGCCAAGTTATCGTTCATGAATGAGGTTGTGTCTGCTTTCGATATCGGCGCTGGGTAATAAGTAATACGCAGTAAGAGTTTAAAATGTAGTGCCTCCCGTTAGCGATGCTGCATAGAGCTCAGTTTTCTGTGATTATATCCGCGAGTTAATAGGTTGTTGGGCCTTGGAACTGCTATGGCAAGCTATAATCCACTTGAGTGCGTCAAGTGGGATGTGCTCACTTGCTATGTTTCATAAGAGTTCCTTGCTGTAGCATTCCATCTCGGAGTGAAGTGGGAGTATGACGACCTAAATCACGTCTCACCAACGCCGCTGAAGGCTTCAGGACATGGAAGAGTTGCTGTATAGGAGCTTTCACGAATAGGTGGAGCCGCAGATGGGTATTAACGAGTTTTGACATACTTACTTCTACAGCGAGTTCAACGACTTGAATGACACGGTGCCGGCGCCATGGATTATCCACTCTCCGGTTGGAGGTGACGAGAGAGTAGACGAAGAGTTAGGAGAGTTTGAAGGTTATGTTTAAGCTTAAGGGTGATTCTGCATGATGAATTTTGGAATGCTTGTCTGATAGGGGGCCGACGTACATCATGATCATGATATTAGCCTTGGGCTAAGCCACGTTGTGACTATACTGGGGCTATCGGAGTTTGTCGGAGTTTGTAATACAATCAGATTAGATTAGATTCTACGCCATTCCCCGAACCTACTTTTTCCTACGACGTACTTGCTTCGACGTCTGCACATCGCACAAGTCTCTTGTCTGTATCTTCCAATGATGAACTTGTCCCCTATGTATATACACATTGCTGTGTCTCGCAATCCTTGGATTCGGTGCTCATTTCGAATGCCCGGTCGCCAAACGCCGCACATGTCCCTCCGCTCCGGAGCTCACACCTGAGCTCCAGTATTCGTCTGTTATCGCCACCTATGTCAGCCCCGCCGTCCCTACGTGTACCTACTGAAGTTTGGGAGCTCATCATCGACGAGGTCGCAGCCGCCGCGGGGTGGAAGGTCCACGAAACCCTTCGAAGCTGTGCCCTCGTCTGCGGCAGCTGGCGGCCCCGCGCTCAACGACATCTCTTCCGCACCGTCACCATCCGCCACCTGAACGACATTTCCTTGCTTGCTTCCCTCTTCAAGGACACCCCCAAACTCTCCTCCTACGTTGAAGAGCTCGAACTGGTCGCAAGCATACGATACGACCCAACGTTCGGCTATCTGCCAGAAGGTGCGAGTGTGCTTAGCTCCCCCTACCTTCTCGGACGGGGTCTATCTTCGTTGCGCGTTCTCTCGTTGTCTTCAAGAGACGTTCACCCCTACTCCGAGCGACAATCATCCCCTCGACCCAAATGTCTGCCCCATCTCCCCCTCCATCCATCCTTTCCCAAGCACTGCTCGTCCGTCTCCCATGTCTCAACCTTGCATCTCCACAACATCACCTTTCCGACTCTCGGAGACCTCGTCAAGATGCTCTTCCACCTACCTCACGTATCGGTGCTTCGATGCATCGGCGTGTTCTACTACAGAAGCTGGAGCGGTGACGTCCTATCGTACGGCCCAGGAGCAGGCAAGGAGGGGGGACGGTTTCTTCCGAACTTGAAAGACTTCACATTCAGTTCGGCCCCGCAAGCTGGAGTTGGAACTTCCCGCTGGTCTTCCATTTCGGACAACTCAAGATGCATCACATTGCGAGACCTGTGCGCTCTGCTCGGGGCCATCGACCCTCGCTCGCTCTGTCGTCTAAGCATTCCGTTCGAGACATGCGAGAACGGAGCACAGGAGGGGGCGTCTCGTGAGTGGACACTTGTCTTTTGTGTAGATCGTCGCGATGTTGATAAAAGGAGTGTCAAGTCATCGACTTCCAGCGTATTCTGGGGCGCTTTACCCGGCTCGACGAGTTCGTTATCGAGAACTTTGGAAGAAGACACCGCGTTGGATCGCACGACCTGACAAATAGCATCGGGCCGATCATTGGAGATCTCTTGCACTCTTGGTCCCCTCACACCCCAACTCGGTCTCTTGCGATTTCTGTCCTCAGCGCCTTCTTTCGCTCTGCGAAAGAGGAGGACATTGACGAAGCCATGAAATTATTCGAATGCCTCGCTAGAAAGGTGCAAGACATGATCCGCAGTAAGACGCTACCTCCATTACGCTCTGTCGTCGTTACTCATACTCATCAAATGTTTTGAAGGGAGCAAATGTCCGCTTACCATGCTGCGCATCGATATCGTGGTTCCCGTGCACAATGCTCACACGCTGCTGGACCTTTGCGCGAAAGTGAGAGAGCGCTTTTCAACCATCGCAGCCCAATGTCCCGTCACCGTAGAGCTTGGTGAGTGCCATCCTCTCATTCCTGCATGTGCTCCTACGAGATGCACCTCGCTCGTCAGTTATCAAGATCTGACTTTCCGTACTGTTACAGTGCACAACACTCTAGGGGCTCGTACGATCGTCCCGGTGATCGAACATATTGATGTTCGGCCACTGTCGTCACCCGCGCCGAGGCTTCTCTCCGACAAAGGTATACAATCCTCTCTTTCTCGCTCGACGAGCAAGTACAGGAAGAGGACCCCAGGGGCATTCATACCCCGCAGGACTTGGCTTGAATAGTCTAATTCCGATCGGAAGTCGACATCCACGAGCTGGAGAGGCGATGGTGCGTCTGCCCAGTCGGTTGTAAAAGAATGGTAGTGACCTTTGTTGTGCAGGGCTAGATTCGAGTTACGCTAGTTCACCGTGTTCTGCCTATGTAAAACGCTCTGTTTTTCTGCAATCTCACTTTTCCAGCATGGACGGTTTCACTGTTCGGGTTTCTCGGCGCACCGCATGTGGTACGTCTGGATTTCCGTGAACACGTCCACTGGGGCTATACATTGACGGCTCCTTCTAGTCAGGCGTCAAGGAATGACGTAACAGAAATCGGACCGGAGGTGCTGCACTGCCTTCGACAAATTAGCTCATGGACATTCGTATAGTCCATGTAGCTTCCACCCAGGTACACCATGTACCCAGCCAAAGGGAATCAGCTTTGTAAACATTCTTATGCCACCTCGTTCCTGGGTGTCCTATGCGGATCTCATGTTAATCACCATTTGTGCGTCATTCGTACTGCTGCTAGCGCTCGCCTAACGAGGCTCGGAATCCGCGGCATGTGGTGTGCGCGCCCTTGTTCTATTTGCGGCGATGGTCGTGGTGAAAGTTTGCAGTTTCAACCCCTCCAGGTACGCCTGCGCACAGTTGGTGTGGTTTTCCCCCGACGTTCACGGCTCCGACAGCACTAGATTGTCCCTAGGCCAAAGGGTTCGATGAAGCCGCTCATTGGCCGATAGAGGATATCTGCGCGTCTTGGCGTGTCGCTGTTGACCGTTGTTGCGTCAGGAGTGGCAGGATGCAGCGAAGAGGGCGTTGAATGACGGCCACAGTGTGCGCGTGCATCGTGAGTCTACTCGCCTGGTTTGCTAGTGCTTGGGACATTCCCCTGCCTGCATCACGAACACGGTGGTGCTATGGTTCCAAGATAAAAGCCTGTTTCCGGCGGCATGCCCGCATTCGTCTCCTCATTACCCTTCCGGAGTATGGCTGCACAGCTCACCGCGGAAAACTACATGCGCCTGTGTGTGTTCCCTGCCTTTAGCCTGTCATTTACCGGCAATTCATTCTTGTTTTAGCGTCGCGTTCAACTACTGCAACCTGGCGAGCTCTGGTATGCTTGTTATCCTCACTTTATGGCGTGACTAACGTCCGTCTTGTAGTACTCTTCATATGGGACTATATGACCACCTTCCAAGACGAAGTTGATCTGTTCTGGAATCAAAACTCTATCACGCCCGCTGCCCTCTTCTTCCTCGTCCGATACTCCGCTCTCGTCACGCAAGTCTTCAACCTCGCATCCCAAGTGCCCGCTGCTCGATCGGTTAGTACGCGATATGATCCTGCACCCAGATCACTCACGTCTTACGTTGCTAGGTTGAAGTTTGTACATTGACAGTTAGGGTCATGCAGGGAACCTTCCTCTTTCAATTTTTACCTCCAGCCGGTAATACGCGTTGTGGTATCCTCATGACGGATGCCGCTGAGCACAATCATTCATCTCAGTGTTTGCGGCCCTTCGTATGAAGGCGGTAAGTGGTAGCAAACTGCGGTCATGTGCCGTTTTTGTGCTTTGCATCGTCCCGATGGGCGTAAACATCGTCAGCAGTTTCCCGCTTGACTATTGTCCTTTGGAAGCTTAATAAGTACTGTGTCTCGATCAAGGTTCCGTTCTACCCTGGCGGCGTTAGGGGCATGAATCTACCGATTGTGGGGTGTATCGCCGTCCTCCGCACACCAATTCCCGATTATTTAGCGCACATGTTGAGTCCACCGCTTAACACATAGTATTTCGTCATTCCTGACTTTTGCATAGATGTTCGTACTTCCGCTTATGCTGAAGTATCCACACTTATCACTCATCTTGATGAAGATACCGCGCTGTCTCGAGGTAGTCTGCTCGCCGCGGACATTCTGCTCATTTTAATGACATGGAGATACCTCTCCTGCCGCGGAATGCTGAAAGCGAGTGTAGGGGTGCTTCGCCATTCAATCCCTGACATAATGTTACGTGACGGTAGGTCTATCTAGCGTTCTGTGAGAAGGCTGCTCGCTCATCTCACAGCGATTGAGGCATCATTTACTTCGTGTACGCATGGTCACCTCCTCCAAATCTCTTGACTCGGCCTAACAAGATAAACATATCAGAATCCTCGCTGGATTAAACGTCCTCCATCTCGCACTCTCGATGTTCTCCGTGCGTTTCCTCGCTCTTCCAGTCCGTCACGTGCGAACCTGCTGAACCTTCGCGTTCTAGATTGACGGCAGACTCACCGGCGCGAGCTACGTCGCGCCCATCTCTCAACCGTACGTGATCGTTTCGCCACACCTTTTAAGTCTTCAGCGACTTCCTAATGAAATCCGGCATGCAGGATCACCTCTGCGCTCATCTCGCGCTTCTTCATAGATCTGCAGAAAGTACATCGTCATCGAATCATCGGAGAGACGGAAAGCAGCTTGAGCATGGGAATAGGTTGCGGGGAAGGCACGCTATGTTGTGCGGAGTTTGGACTTGGCTCGCTCGCAGTGTCTGTCGATATAAGTGCTCGAGGGCAACCTGAACCTATGATGGCAGATTTGTACATTTAATAGTTTTCGCGCTCATAGTCTATTAGCCGAGCCACGCGCTACATATTGAATTTGCGCGCACACATATATTTTCTCGCACCGAGCATATACACTTTTTTCAACTTCGATTTTTTGGCAAAAGAACCCTTCCCTACGTGGGAGGGAGGTATCGGGGCTATGTTCCCTCAGAAATACGAGTGCAAACCACACTTTCAGAGGCTCCAAAGCTGTCAAAATAGGAGGCTACCCAAATATGGTAACTATGTGGGCTTATAATCGCTTTAATAGAAGTCTACTAGTAATGGTTCTAATGTATACAAAAGTTACAATAGATTAATAAATCCTAGGGATAGAAGTAAGATATATAATCGGTGAATACAAGAGTACTACTAGAGCCGTTCTAGGGAGTTACAGGGGCATTCCCGTACAAAGTAAGCACCGGGGCTGGGAAGGAGGCTCCTCGGATGGAGGGCAAGCCGGAGGCGCCCAGTGCGGGCTGTCCGTAGTGCCGCACCTTCCAAATTCGGACGCCCCTCTCTCCCCTACTTGGGGGGCGTTCCTCCCTTGTTGTACCCCCTGATAATTTATTTTCGTGCTCGATATGCATGCAGAAAATTGCGCCAGGCGTTTATATGGAAGAAACTCGGAAAAGGACGAACCTGGGGACATCGAGCCCGAGGGGCCCCCAGTTCGGCGCCTAAACTAAGAGGGCCCCTCAAGGTCGCATTGGGCGTCTAACGCGCGCTTACATCAAAATATGAGCGCGTTCACTTATTTACGTGTGTTATAACTGCTTTATTAATGTACAGATCTGCCGCCATATAGTGCAGGGGCGCACACCACACGCATCAGGGGTACCAAAGTCGCACGGGACTACTCGCTAAACGGTTCCGAGCTCTTTAGCTGCGCGGATGATGTCCCTCTGTGCATCTATCATTCAACCGGAAATGGCGCTGACGAGGATGTCGACGCCGGGTAGGATGTCTTTGAGTGCTGCGACGTCGTCTCCGGTGCGAATTTTGATACCGGACGGGCGGAGTGCGGAAGTCTCGGGCTTAAGCAAGGAAGAGCTGCGAACCATAGCGGCGACGTAGTGACCGTGCGGCATAAGCATAGAGTTATCCCTAGGGCATGCCACGGGTCGGGTACGGGTATTTTGAGCCTACCCGTACCCGGACCCGGCCTATACCCGTACCCGTTGGGGGCGGGTACGGGTACAGGCAGGGTACGGGTATTCTGCTGGCGGGTACGGGTACCCGCGGGTATACCCGCGACCTCAGAGTACCATGTACTGTGTAACTTCTCGCTGTGCACTCTGCTCAAGTCTATGACACAATAGAAACGATACGGAAACATATATCAGTGTTATTTCTTTCGGATATATTAGAGGGGACGGCCGCGTACGCGTGGCGGAATGCGACGATGAGTGTGTTTGACCTCGGCCCGCTGATGTAGTACGTCGTGAGCGAGGACACTGGGCCGAACGCGACGTGCAACCTCGTGTCCGAGCTTGCGTATTGGCGCCTTGGGCTCGAGCACGCAGGGGTGTGGATGGAGCGTCTCGGGTCGGAGGAGGTGCCGGAGGCGTGGACGGAGGTCCGGGACAACCTCGCGCCGCTCCCTGTCGAGGATGGGCTGTATGTGGTCTATGAGGGGATCCCAAACTACTTCTGAGATATGCCACCCTATACGAACGGTCACCCTGCGTTGGTAGTACGGCTGGCTTCCGCTAACGGCAGACGTGAACCTCGACATGGCGAAGGTGACAGTGGAAAAAATGTGGGCAAGCTGGAACATAAGCAACTGCTGGGAGCGAGTGTGTGAGATCCTATCGTGGAGGGAGCAGCGTGGAACTCACTGACGTGCACCATTCGCAGGTGGGACTTCCTGATGCTTCCGTCTGTCCGCCGTAGTGTTCAGTATATCGACGGGTACAGGCGGGTATGNNNNCCCGTACCCGTGGCGGGTTTACCCGACCCGTGGCATGCCCTAGTTATCCCGAAAACAATATTGGAGGAGTGATCGAGTGCTCACGGGATTCCCCTGAGGATTCAACAACCCTTGCACTATACTCTGATGACCAACCAATCCTGTGATTCCATAACTGTGACGGGGACGAGTATCTGTGTCATTCTATCTGCTCGGACAGTCATTTGCCGGATCAACGCTTGCATCGTTCTGGAGTCATTGACTGGCCACGGCACACCTTGAGACCTGCAAAATGATCGATGGTGAGCACGACTAAACAAAGCCACGTAGAAAGGCATCAGAGTATCTCGAGCTTAATGGACATTGGGTACCAATGGATGTTTACTCAACATTTGATATCTAGTGCTCGACATCCGGAGTTGATCCAATTAATCCGACCACCCATCCCGAATACCAGGGTCAACACTCTAATCCTCCGATGTGTGTCGGTTTCTTCTCGCATGAGTGGGAGATTTTGGGAGCAAAGTACGGCGTGCCGTGTCGGCATTTATCTCCCAGAAATCAGCGGAAAGTGCCCCACATGGAAGTGGGGCTTGTGAGACGATACGTAGATCATGAAATTGCGGCAGCCTCGCCACTGGATACAATGGCCGGTTGAAGTATCTCTAATTACAAGGTAGTACGAAACGACTGCGGTACGATCTTGCAATAGCACCAACGTCGTATCTCTTCTTCCTTAGTCGTCAATTATCACGTTGGGTGGTAAATCGAACCTTAGATCTTCTTCCTGACTCCTTTGGGGGCTTTGCCGGAGCGCATAGCTGCTATCTGGGAAAACGAGGGACGGGCTTTTTCAACGTCCATGGACGGTGAGATGGGTGCGGCCAAATCTATTTATAGTTCCCAGCGTAAGATACCACCCACGGATTTCATGCGATTTTGTTACCTGTAGTTGGGGCACCCTGCTGCCCGATAGGATTGAGATCCGCTGCGGGCCCGGAATGAGTTATGGAGCCTGGGGCTTCACTCTGCGGGCTTAAGACCAACGTAGAATCTGTGGTGTATGGTGAGGGAACCGCCTAGATATATTATGTACATATGTACTCGACGATCACTCACCCATTTCTTTTGCGAGATGAGAATAACCCAAATCAGCCGAACTGTCCGATTGAGGGTCTCTTCTCAAATAACCCCGGTCCACAACCTGGAAGACATCTTCGAAGACAGACTTGGTCATGGCGTGTAAAGTTTTGAATGAACTGTTATTGGGTGCCTTCCAAGCAATTATGGGCTTCTCGTGACATCCACTGGTCTTGAATATAACTAAGTAGTCTCCATCTGTGTGTTCCTCGTTGTATGCTGTGATGTAACGCATGCAGGAGTAGCAAGAGAGCTTTGTGCACCCAATGTAACGGGCTGCCTTTTGCCGAAATTCCTGTTTGTCTATAACTGTCTGGATTAATGCGCATTCACAGTGAACAATGCGTGAGAGTATAATTTTGATCGAGGTGACGTCTTGTCCCCCCGGAACAAAGGCGTTCACCATGTTCTCCCAGACCTTGTTGGTGATATATTTCAAAGATCTTGTGAATTCACACCCTTGCCCATTTAGGACGGTGATTGCTTTTGTGATATCAGTCTCTATGACTGCCTTGTAGATGATTTGTTGTTGTGCCTTCTTTGAAGCTTGTGACTCCTGCCAGAATGCTTCAACACGCTTTCCTCGAAGGATGTTCCATTCGGAATTATATGTGAATGATAGCCTCATAAGGAAGTCGATTGCCACTGAGAAAACACAGAGTTTTTCCAGTATTTCAGTAGTTTTCCTGCCGGTGGATTCTACGAGAGGGCTTGAAAAATGTCGCAATTTGTTTCCAGAAAGCACTCACGATCTTTTGGGATATGATCATCCAAGCCGTTCTTTATTGGCTCTCCCTCCATCAGTTTACCTAACTTGCAGCAGTTTTGGTGCAGTTGCGTAAGGGGGGTGCGATTTGTTCTTTGAGCGTGTTCCATACGAGACCACCGGAAAATGTAATCCAAGCTATCTCTGATTGTTGTTATACCCTCTATTATAGACGAGTCTAACGATTCTGGCGGGTTGTTGAGTAGCCTATTGATGTCCGTGAGCGCTCTCTCGGTGCGATCAAACTTGTTTATGCGGTGTAAAAACTTCTCCCGAAATGCGGTGTACCTGTTGCAAACGAACCTAAATTCTACATCCCATAGAGCCGCCATATCCATTCGCTCCTCTAGTGTGGGACCTTCCAAATTGTCACTTATATTTGGTGATTGAGCTGTTGGTGCAATACCGCACAATGCATTGATTGCCTGAATGATATCGCTAACCGATTTTCTGACGGCGCCATCATCTCTATTTGTAGTGCAGAGAAGTTTCACGCGATTTGTATCAATCAAAACCATTGCTGCGAAGACATTGTTCGATAGGGGGGGTTGTGGGGATTTCCCTTCAGAGGTTGTAGTCTTTTTCGCGGGGGGATTGGTATTCAATAAGACGCCTATGGAGATAGCCAAGGAGCGTTTCTGCTCCTCTGTTACGACGCTCAGTCTCTCTTGACCTTCTGAAGACGCAATCTTCTCCTTCTTCCATTGATTCCATTTGAGAGATCCACTCTTACGGGAGATGCCCTGTAAGGATATTCCGTGTGCAGGGAGAGATGAATACGCCATGAGAAGTGAATTGAACAGATTTTTGTCCTCAAATCTAGTAGTAGAGGAAGACATGACACTGATGTATTGGTGATCGAAGGCTGTGAAGCTAAGATGACTTAATGGCAGTACGGGGGGTATATGGTCTCACCTTGATATATTTAACAAGAGAACAGATAGTCTCGTGAAGTGAAGTGAGGTGAGGTGAGTAGATTGCAGTTGCTGTGGGACACACCGCGGAGCTCAGACCATTATATACCTCGCACAGCTGTATGAATTTTCTCATACGGAGCGGCTAGTGTGGTACCTAGGCGAAAAGTGGTGCAGAAGCCCCGTCACTAAACAGCATCATGCGGAGATTCAAGTTGTTGGCGTAGGACCAGATGCATCAGTACGACCTTACCCCCGCTGTGTGCGTCTGTAGAGATCCAACGGTCCCCAAATATTGCGAAATCACAGACGTGAAACTTGTAAGGCTCTACGTAAGGGACCATATCATAAAACACACCTAGAAAGGCATTTGACTCCACAACGGACATGAGCATCGCCACGAAACACAGTTCAATTGATGCGAGGGAGATGTCAATTGTACTGTGAGACAGCAAGGTATGACAACAGGGGCAAGGAATCAAATGATCATGTTCTTCTAAATCTGAACGCCACTAAACCTAGTCGACACTGGCAAAATATGATTGATCGAACGATACCACACTGAAGAGGCCGCCTAACATGCTTCCACAATCTGCGTGATGTCTCCGTCAACAATACGAGATATTAGCAAGGTCTGTTTCTACTCATAGCGACCGGTGCTCCGATCACACGGTCTCCAGTGGCGCAAAAACGTTGCTGCCGCCGAGCATGTGCTAAGCCTGTACAGTAGGCGTATGTTCTTGTATCCATATGCATCAACGATGTACAAGTGGGCGATAGAATGTGATGATTTGTGTAAATATCACTAGCTCACACCGACCACATATGCGACCCTGGAGGTTCTTGGGGGCACTCGTGGAGTAGTTGTAGGGCATGCACAGCATTTCCACGATATTCAGCGCTGGGGTGAAACGTGTTCTATCTCTATGTTCAAGCGCTGGTGCCACGATAAGATCGCATGACAGCCTGCGAGCAGAAAGTATATAATTTGGGGCACTTCCAACGCATCCCGTATTACACAGTCACTTTACACGCGAATCTCCACTCCTGCAATCACAGTCCCAGGTGAGCCGTTTATAAAGCATAGGTTGAGATGACTCGCTACACGACTCCTGAAACGTATCGATAGTAACCGCCACAGAATGGATAATACTGCCGTTTCGTCGTCAAACAGAGCTTCCGAGGGCGAGGAGCGCGACCTTCGATGCTTGCTTCTAGCATCGACTCTCGCATTCTCCGACCAAGTTGATTCCCACCCGCCACCACATGCCTTGATACCAATAGAAGCGGCCATCATTCCGCCATCTTGTACCCTGATCGTGGACACGATTGCCATCCTCCTCTCACTGCATCCAAATTGTCAGAGAGCCGCCGTTCTTCTACACCCCAAACAGGATCCCGTCAGGATCATTGTAGCCACAGAACCCCCAGCGGACGAAACTGTAACGACGGAAATCCAAAACTGCGTAAACCACTTGTGGAGCATCTTATCTTTCTTCCAAGGAAATCCCGTCCCTACCAAAGAGGATTGCTCGAGTTTCTTTAAGGAGTTAGACGTTTTGAGGAAACAGATGGTTTCCGATATCTTCCGTTTCGCTGAAAAAGGCCTCGATCGTTTGAGGAACGGACATCAAGGCAGATATGGAATGGACCTATCCGCGCTCTTAATCCTCCTCCGGAATGAATCCGAAAATTCATTCGCACCTGTACGTTTAAGACATCCTTGGCTTAGTGCTCTACTCATGAATCTGACCTGTGATCTTCCTTTTGTGTCAGATTGTACAGCAGAACGACCACAAACCGCTATTCGACGAGATATCATCAATCATACAGAGGGCAAATGGTCCTCTGGACCCAGATGCGTATTGGGGTATTTTTTCCTCGGCAGACAGCGTTATTTCGAGCCTTCGAGAATGTAATAGTGTTCAACAACTATTCATCAATGGTGAGAAATCTCACACCCTAGATCTCAGAAACAAATTTTCTGACAGCGGCTGCATATAGTCCAGAACGGACAGAAAATTCTCGAATATCTCTGCGCTTTGCCATTTACATTATGCTATGTTGTGGAAATCTGCTTCGAGCTGAAACTTCCCTCGACTACGCCTGTGACCGAAACGGCCCCCCCTTCCACTACTCTCCCCGATCTTTTCATCAACGACGGTACACCCGTGGAAAATCAGGTGAATGGATGGGTGAGAAACACCCTTAACCACGAGGGAATGTCGGACAAATTCAAGACGAGGGTCGTAAATCATGTTGCAGGACTTCTCAAGAATCGGAATGTCGATCGGCCTACGTCTCACCTGCCAATCGCAGTGATACAACACATACTGAACGAGTGCATTCTGCGCCGCGAGCACGTTCCCGATGAAGTCTGGTTGGGAACTTCGGATACTCCGTGCTATGCGTGTCGCAACTTCGCTACGGCGGTAGAACAAGCGTACGCAATGCATGCCAAGATACGTTGCGACACGTGGAATATCTTAGACCCTTGGACCCCGTTCTCTGGTGTGGACAAAGAGGTAGTGCAGCCGCTGAAGAAGCTTTTTATGAAGGATCTCACAGAGTACATGGCAATGGAAGAGGAATAATAGGGTCGAGCAGACAAAGGTGTGCTACAAGCATTAGTGGGAATTGAGCTTTCAATATATCTGTTTGTTGATTTTGTGTGACTGAACTACGCCGTGAGATGTCTAGGTATACTTGGTTCCTTGAGCGGCGATGCGGGTCCGCGCGCCAATCCAATTCTCTAGGAGTGGGTGGGACCTCGGCTTGACTCTTTCGTGGGAGACTGTATTCCCGATATGGGTGTGTATAATATCTCAACGTGAGCAACTTACTCAGACAGTCGCCACTGTATCCGTATTATACCGCATCATGCCCTCTGTTCCTCTCACTTCACGACCTCCGTCGCATGCTCCATCGCCTCTGTGCCACCACAAACTCCCGCGATAGCCTCAGCCCACGTTTCCCGCTCGCCAGCTCTTTCCTCCGTCAATTACAGCTTGTGCGCGCCATGTCATCTTCATCGCAACTCCCGCCGTTCGCAGACACGAAGACCAAGTTCACGGAAACTCACAACCCCGGATTCCAGTTTGGTCAGAAGGTGAACGCGACTGACGATGGGCGGCGGTGGATTGAGAGCGAGAAAGCAGGGTGGAAGGTTATCGATACTTCGAAAGAGTCACCCATGTAAGTTAGCAATCTAATGAGGACGTGCGCAAGTCTCACTTTCAGCTACGCGTGCACTCTAAACTCCCCTACAGAGACCTTGTGAGCCTCTCTACCGCATGTCGCCACATTACGCGTGTAGTAACTCCTTCGCGGTGTAGTACAAGATGATGATTAGTGGAATCGTTCCTCGCCCCATTGCGTTTGTGTCAAGCATCGCTGAAGATGGCGCAGAGAACCTCGCGCCGTTCAGGTTAGTATCCCCCCTTACGATGTACAATGCTTGCTCTCATCTTGCTCTCACTACAGCTGGTTCAACATGTCCGTCCGTCATATGCACTCTTTGCTCTCGCTCTATCTCACGCGGCATCCCTCTCGCCCAGGTCACTCACAACCCTCCTCTCGTCTCCATTTCCGTCGCAACCAGCGCGAAGGGGATGAAGGATACCGCTCACAACATCAAGGCGACCAAGAACCTCACCGTGAATATCATCAGCGAGCCGTTCATAGAGAATGCCAACGTCTCCTCCATCGACACCCCCAGCGACGTTAGTGAGTGGCCACTCACAGGCCTGACCAAGGAGCCCAGTGTACGTTCTATCATACGCAGCATCTAGGAGGAAATTTGTTGATGATGCATGGCGTCTAGATTCACGTCAAGGCGGCGAGGGTCAAGGAGGGCGAGTGCACGCCTATTGTGCTTCAGATTTAGAGGTTTCGTGTAAGCGCTGGGGGCCCCCGCTGCCCGGACACCGCTCGTCTCGTTGACGGCCTTGTCCGGACACCGGTACTGAATGTACTGAGATGGAGACAGCGACGAAGTTCAGAATGGAGACTTACCGCAGGGTGGCAGCGGCGACGAAGGATATTAGAAATTGAACGTGGACGTAGACATCTAGTCGCCGACATTGTATGATTTGAGGTCGTTAACTGAGAGCATCGGCGAGTCGTATTTGTAGAACATCAAGATTCAAGACGCTTAAGTTGGAAACAACACTCGGATTGTGTCGTGCGAGGGATCCGAGATACTACTACAGTAGATCTAGAGCTCGGCCGCGGGGTAGGTGCGTATCCTACCGAAAGCCTCAAAAATGATTATATACTAGTTTTTTGGGCATGCCTCTGCGTACATGCGCTTGGAGGCCTCAGGCGACGGGGGACGGAGCAACTGTGGCTGCACCACAGCGTTGTTATATGTTACATGATTCCTGGTAGGGTAAGGAATTATGGTATGAAGACAAACTATGTAAAGCGCCCGGAGATCGCACTCAACCTCCTTTTCCTCTTCGTAGGCCGAGAAGACGTGTTCCCTTATCTTGATGAGCTGAATAGCTGTACCAAAATTACTTTATGTCCCAGGAAATAGCCCAATCGTCCCGGGCCCGGCCCTAGCGTTAGCCGATGTCGTGCATAAGGGTACTCCCCCATATAGAAGTTTCGTGCTCACCCAAACGCGGCGCCTGTCCTCGCTGGCAGTCCTTTGGGATCTTACGCGCGTCTAAATCCGTCCCAAGA